>CAAKHB010005853.1:0-10758 GCA_901007665.1 Aeoliscus strigatus | reverse complement strand
AAAAGAGAAGCACGGTGGCCGCGGGCGGCGTGGAGCTGTCAGATGTGAGAGGAGACGGAGGGATGGAGACGTTTGAAGGCGTTTGAGGTCAAATTCATGGACGACGGCTGTTGCTGAAATACATAGAAGATGGTTTGAGCGGCAACACGTTCCAGACGTTTTGTTGACCAAACGAAACCGTGTGACAGCAGAAGGATGAGAAGAACCGGTGCAACGTGATGGAGTCAAACCCGAACAGAAAGAGCAGAGATGCCTCCTCCACCCAGGAATTAGTCCGAGCCGTGAGCAGAAGAACCTGAGTGGATTTTTTTTTTCTGTGTCTGAGTGTGATGGTTCAGTTTGTGTCCACACACACACACACACACACACACACACTCTGCTGCTTCAGATCACTCTGCTGCTCGAGGACCTCGGCATGCTGATCGAACACACTGCAGGTTTTTCTTCTTTATCTAAAACCCCCCACTGTCCTGTGTTTGCGGTCATTTATAAGAAATGTTTCTCAGATACAAAGTGAGAGCGAGAGGACGGCGGAACAAGAGGAGGATGGAAAACATGAATTATTCATTGGAAGGTGGATAAATGAGATGAGGTGGATAAATATAAAGAAACGGGGGAGAAGATTTAGGCAGACAGGGAATGCTCTGACAGTAAACCGGAGTGTTCTATTAGTTACATTTCAAGGACACACTCGTCCTCGTTGATCGTCTGCCCTGATCTTTCTTTTTTTTTTTTTTTTTAAATCCTGTGCAGGCAGTCTGCATTTTACCTATTGTATCTTAATTTGTGACTTTTATTTTATTGTGTACTCCATCTTTTTATTGTGCTTCTATTGTGTTGTTCATTTATCGTAGAACGTGCAACCGATACAAAGGAAAAGTTCTTGTACTATGAATTAGGTGGTTATTTTTAAAGAACGAGTGGGAAAACTTCTCTTCCTCCTTCGTCATCTGTGAATATTGATTCATTTTTGTCACCAAAGGTTTGTAATCCAAAAATATCCACATGTACGATACTGGAATCACACTGTTTTCATTGTTTTACAGTGATGAAGGGATGAAGAAGCCGCTGGTGAATAGTCGGTTGATTGTTGCATCATCCGGGGGATGGAAAACAGTTTTTCAAAACCCGTCTCGCAATAAATAATGTCGGTGAAATCAGTCGCTGCTGATCATTTTTTAAAAAGCTCGGCGCCGGTTCTCCTCAGCTCCTTTTCAATATTTACGCAGCTGAAGAGAAAATCCTCCTGCGTCCCGTCTCCTTCCTCGTGCACTCGTCTGCTGACAGCTTAACGTAAGACGGAAACGTAAACAGCGTACGGCTGCTGCTGCAGGAGACCGACGACACCAGGAGGGAGGGAACCTGCTGACACACACACACACACACACACACACACACACACACACAAGTAATAGTCCGATTACTTCCTGTCTAACCCGATTTTATTTTTCCTTTATTTGAAGCTGGAAACTTTTTTTAAATTTTAATTGAACAGTTCAGTGATATTTCCTCTGTTTCATCGCCGGCTGCTGCAGCTGACCTCAGGTTAATTCACCGGACTGGATGTCTCAACGTGACCTATCGGTCGGGGACCTCGGCCTCCGAGAGGGACATTGATGTTTCCTGACGACCTTTGGCCCCATGTGACCAGACGTGAACTCCACACAGGATTTATTTATTTACAGTCCTTACCGCAGCACAGGAGCTGTTTTCTGCCCGCGTCAGCATTTTGATTGGGTTTGTGCAACCACATGTGACGCGTGTACACACACACACACACACACACACACACACACCTTGTAGTGATAGCCTGTGATATCTGTCACATCGATGACTTCCTGTTTTGATAAAAAACTTCAATCAGATCTTCCCATTTCTGTTTGTTTGAACGTGCAAACAGCAGATATGAAAGACTTTTTAATATCACAGCGGCTGACGTTTTCATTCGCCGACAATAAAATATGGACGGTTGTTGTTGCAGGAACAACCAAAGATGTCGCAGTGTTTCTGGAGGGTGACTGAGGAGAAGGAGAAGTTCAAGTCAGGTGAGTAAACCGTCGCGTGTGGAGCGTAACTCAAGGTTTGTGTGCTGGAAAGACGGTCGACGACACTGAGTGTGAGATGTTTTCACCTGTAGCACGTTAGCACGTTAGCACGTTAGCCTGACGTGTCCGTGTTCAACCTTCAACCAGGCCTTCCTCCTCCTACTTATGTCGCTGGATCGGTAGCCAGGACCTCCCTGTGACCTCCCTGTGACCTCCCTGTGACCTCCCTGTGACCTCCCTGTGTCTCATCCCACTGTTTTCCCATGATCCTCCTCTTCTCCTCCCACTCTGCTGGATAACGAGCCTCACCCGTCCCCGTTGCTCCTCCACCAACCGACCTGAGCGTCATTTTCACCTTCAAACCTCCTGTGTCGTCTCGTCGCCTTCCCACCTTTGACTCGACCCTGGTTTCTTCTGAGGGTTCACACATTCACGGTGCGGTGACGACAGTGATCTCTGTTCAGACGACACAACCTTAACGGCCTCTAACGGCTGCTACAGTCGAGTAGAATCAGGGAAGCTGCAAATTGCACATGAAACGCATCACAGGAAGTGTTTAATTAGTCGTGCTGGCTGATGACCTTCTTACTACGTATCTCGTGTTGTCACGCTGAGAAAAACTCTCAAGTGCTAATTGGCCTCAGTGGGGCGTCCTCGTTAGCAGCTACACCCAAATATCCACGCGGTGAGAACTAGTGCGACAGGACGCGGACGGCGTCACGAACACCACCGATTACCGCCTGAGTCCAGAGCTGGTGTGTGTCAGTCAGTCCGTGGACGTGATTTATTCTTCACAACGAGCTGAAATA
The DNA here is from genome assembly GCA_901007665.1 of Aeoliscus strigatus. Taxonomy (NCBI): domain Eukaryota; kingdom Metazoa; phylum Chordata; class Actinopteri; order Syngnathiformes; family Centriscidae; genus Aeoliscus; species Aeoliscus strigatus. Next base: position 7,904 of record CAAKHB010005853.1, on the reverse strand, counting down.
AAGTTGAATGCATTCCACCAAACGATTTCATCATCTTGTAGTCAATGCTGAACTCTACAAATCATCAGCTTCATGTTTTGTTCTTGTTTGTTGTCCTTCCTCTTCTTGGTACAAACGTGCGGCTGTTTACTGTCACAGATCATTCGCGCCTTTTTGGCCTCTTCTTCTTCTTCTTCCGTTGGGGGCGGAGTACCTGGAGAGAACCCACTCAGACACAGGGAGAAAATGGAAACACCACACAGAAAGAACCCCAGATTGTTAATGGATCCAAGGAACTCATGGCTATGAGGCGATAGGCGATCATAACCACTGCACCACCGCGTCGCCCGTCATGCGAGTCTAAAACGTAAAAACTAAAAACAACTAAGACGCATTTGCTGCACTTCCAACTCATGTCTGTTTCGTGGCTGGGGAGAACACGCAAAAGGAGCTGGACAGAGCGACTCGCAGAGAGAAAGAAGCTCCGGCGGTTGTTCAGTTGTTGGCTCCACCGCACACAGCGACTCAGCATCAAGTTCACCATCATCTCGATGTCCGCCATCGTTTATGGGTTTGTGTTGGTCTACAACGACGTCGTGGGAGTTTTCATGCAGCCGTTGCTTTGGCGACCATAGTCCACGCCAAGGAGGGACTGACTTGTGATGGACAACAACACACGCACCAAACCGAGTCGCGTCATGCTAGAACTATATGGAAGTTGCTGTATGTGTGGAGAAGCTCTTTTAGAGATATGAATGTGAAAGTTTTGTCAAAGATGGATCTTTTGTGAACCTGGTGCGTATGAAAGAGAAACGTACCTGAAAGAGGAAAAAGTCAAACACAACCTCTGCTTTGTGGCGTAGTTGCATCATCTTCGCAGAGACTCGTGAAAGTTTTATACAGAAGGGAAACGAGTGGAAAAGAAATGTCGAGTTGGGCGAGACAGATGTTTAAAATCCTGCTTCTGAGAAACACTTTTCTGGGTTTAAATCGATGATCAATAAGTCATTTGCTCCAGGATGTGTTTTAGATATGAGGACCTTCGGCGGAGCGATGAGGCAACGCGCTGCAACGTCGGCCGGGTCGAGCCCTCCTCGAGTTGACAGCGGCCGCTGACGTTGATAAATGCACGTTTATGTTCTTTGGAACTCAAGCAACAATAGCTCACAAACAACACATCGAGGTTCCGTGTTCCACAAAGCGTCGGAACTCTGGAGCTTTGAGGAAACGCCGACATGTCGATTCATACCACAGGAGCCCGAGGAGACCTGTCAGGGGTCGGTCCCAAAAAACTCCCGTTCTGTGTTCCAGCCACTTTCCAGAAGATATTAGACGTCACATATTGCACAATGCTTCTTAAATCTTTGCGTTATGTTTCATAAAATAACCGAGATACATTGGCGCCATCCACAAACTGATGTCGCTGGGCACAGAAAGTCATTAGTGAAGAAGCGGCGGCGCAGGACAACACATGCCAGCAACAGTATATTATGGATTTCCTTTCAGCCTTGATGTTGTTTCACATCTCTCTTTCTCCATTATTCACTTTGTCCATTCTTCTCTCTCTCTCTTTCTCCTCTTTTCCTTATGCCTCCATCTTTACCTGGTCTTCATGAAAGGGGCTGCGGGCCGTGAGCTGAGAGATTGCCCAATACATCATATAGCCCATCACGGCGTTGACCCCATTCAGTAGAGTGTTATTAGGTTTTGCAGGTTGTGTGATTGCAGGGGCCAAAGCGTCTGTGTTTGATCTATCGTCCTTACCGTGTTTTCAGAACTAGCTGGATTAAACCAAACCCGTCTGAAAACACCAGGAGATGCTGGAGAGAAAAGAGATGGAGCCGTCTTTCTCTCTACGGGTGCAGGTCATCGTGACAGTTTCGGTAGTTGAGGGTCCCACGTGATACTTGATGTTTGGGTCTAATCCAGCTAAGGCACACGCATACTTAACGGTGCCTCAGTCAGACGGAAAAAAAATGGAAAATCTGACCAAAAGTATTTTGCTTATTTCTAAAAAAAAATTCTAGTTGAAAGAAAAATGTCATTAACTTGGTTCTAGACAATCTTCATTTGTTGAAGTAGAAAAATCTGGCAGTTTGTCAAGCAAGTTTTTTTCTTATTACAAGCAAAAAAAAAAAAAATCTTGCTCCACTGGCAGATTCTTCTTCAGCTTATTTCAAGTGAAAATTGTCCAAAAAGAAGTTATTTTTTCAGGTGAGTTGTCTTATTTATCGCGTAAAGAGATTCTATGGTTACAAATGAGACATTTTGATGAGAAATAAGACAAATATTCTTTTCAAGATTTTGAGTTTTTGCATCGAAGGCGCCATTGTTGTGTGGCTGAGATCATTGACGGGACTTTTGGCGATGAAGATGATGATGTGTAGCTATCTGTAGGGTTAGCTCGATTAAGAAAAGAGCTGAAAATCAAAACGATATTTCCCGAAACCGTTAAGGGGTCCAGCAGATGTGTGTGGCTGTACTTCAATTTAAGCGCACATGATAAAGAATAGGACTTGGCTGTGTGTCCATGCACATCTGAGCTGAATGTGTGCAACGATATTATGAAGCAGGAGATTGACTTCACTCCCAGAGCTGCAGAGCGAAGCATCATGGTAGATTGGCCACGGAGCTTTGGTTCCTGGCCTCGGCCCTGCTTTTTTTTGTACCTCAGCCTGTCTTGCCATCTATGCCGCCTGGAGATTCCAGGGGAGCATCGAGTCGTCCCAAATCGAAAGCGATGACAGTCGTCTCGGAGGAGAACTTATCGCCCATGCAAAAGTGGCGAAATGGAGCGGCAAGTGAAGAGAGGGAGAACAAATTTTGAAAGATGAATGTGCCACGAACGGACGGAAGAGAGGAACAAGTGTGTTCTTTGAGATAATGCGATGTGAGTAAATCTTTTTTCTTTAACTCTTTAGCCGGCAGAGAATCATTTACATTTTGTTTACAGTAGAATATATTATCAGTGTGTTAAAGGGTTGACATTGGATGGATTTGACTGTCGCCAGTAGAGACGTGTGTGCGTGTGTGTGTGTGCGCGTGTGTGCGTGTGTGTGTGCGTGTGCGTGCCTGTTGTTGACCCTTCATCCACTCATGCAAACCAACGCGTTAAGGTCCTGGTGTAGCAAACATTCTTTCATGGTGACAGGTTCTCTTTCGTTTGTTAGACAGTTTTTTTGTTTGTTGGCTAATGCTAGCTAACTGTGACAACAAGTGTTGAGACTGATTTGACTGTAAAAGTACAACTAAAAAAAATCCTGTTTTCTTTATAGAAAGGCTCTAGCTGTTAGCCACATCACCCTGACTTATGTGGCACTAGGTGTAGCATAACAAAACGCTGACGTTGCATATAATTGATTATGAGCGATAACACACACACACACACACACACACACTGATCTCTGACCCAAAACAGGTTCAAGCACTGATGCAGTTTTGACATTTGGATTCAGACTTCTTTCAGGTTGGTCAGTTCACATGTCGGGTTCTGGACCAGTGACGTTTCCACTAGCCAGGAGTTCACCCAACTTTCTGTGTTTTAAGCCCAAACTTGACTCAAGTCTCCCTCCTCCCTCCTCTGTCCATCGGTCGCCATCCGCCCCTTGTTCTCTAGCTCTCTAGATCACGGGGTGGTGCAGCCGTATGTACTCTTCAGATAATTGGTGTCAGTGTCTCTTGATGTAATATGAATGGATGGCATTGTGTCTGGGGGATAAAAAGCATCCTGAGAGCCTGTGAAACTACACACAGTAATGGAGGGAGAGAGGTGGGGCAGGAAGAAAAATCAAAGCTGGGAGAGAAGAGAGAGAGAAAAAGATATATAGTATATATATATATATATGATACCAATGAGAATAACAGAGGGGGTTCCAGATAGAGAGAGAAAAAGGGGAGTGCAATTGCAGGAAGCGTGTCGAGAGAGATGAGATGGTTTACAGAGAGAAAATTAGAGATCTTGTTGTGTGAGAGTGAGAGAAAGATGAAGGGGATTCAGCCCTCCATCTTTTTTTTTTTTTTTTATTCCATGCTAGATTTAAAGTAGCCTCTCGAGTCACTTGACATTGCTGGAACTCGTGTGTCTGGGCTCACAGCACATTTGGAACATGACAAGTGACATGTTCACTCATTCCAGCATGAATGGATGTTGTTGTTTTTTTCTCACTAAAAGTGCACCGATACATGCACACAGCTTCACCAGATGCTGTCTTAGAAGATGAAACCGGACAGCGTCATACGATGACCATCCTTATCGTTCAGCCTGTCATTACACATGTGACATTTGTCCCACACAGCTCTCACGCTGCTCTGGGCATGTACGGTACACGTCAGGGTCCACGGCTCCAGCAAGAATCACAAGATGGCGCGTGGCAAACGAGAGAGCTCTGTTTCCCTCTTTGGTGCCATTTGGTTCTCATCCTCAATACGTCGATGACACATGACCAGGACATTGGTCCGAATTCAAGTCAACCTGACCAGGCTCCGTTCTGGGTCTGACGCTGGGTCTGACGCTGCTGCTGCTGCTGCTGCAGCAATTTGAGCACTTTAGTGCCGTAACTACGTCATACACACACACACACACACACACACACACACACACACACACACACACACCTCCATCCAGACAATCAGTGTCCAATGCAGGGAGACACAGCAGACGTCAGTAAGGAGGTCAGAAGGTCAGTAGATCATTTATGTAGTGAAACCAGAACCAAGGACCAGATGGAGACAGAGGAGAAAAAACACCAACCAGTCCGAAACGAGGTCCACACCTTGGTTTGGACTTTTAGGTGAGAAAGCCCCATTAATAATAGATGAGGAACGTGTTTTAGAACATTCGACACTGGTAAAAGTTATTCCATCAATCTCTCCTCTCTCAACTTTTATTGATTCGATAGGGAAAAATAAAAATAAAAGACTGTGTCTAATCACCTCTGTTACCATGACAACACTGGAGAATGTGTGTGACTGTAAATACCCACAGAGAAATCTAAATCAATACCTGCATTATGAAATGCTTCTTTTAGAATACTTGTCCGTCTGCAGAAGCAGAGGAGAAAAGTTTCAGCGGCAGGATGAAGGGAGGGAATCAGAAGATGAGCAGACGAGGGCGACGACTGAGGAGAGGAACGTAAACACAGATAGAGAGGTCTCCCTGTGGACCGGCTGCCTGATTTTACTTCAACGTGGTCTTGATCTGCGCGGCAGGGGCCGAAACAAGCCGGCTGTGTTCTGGGAGTTTGTCTGCAGCTCTTGAGCTTAAAGTTAATTTAAAGTTCTGTCCTTTTCTCCCTCGAACATGCTGCATTTGCAAGGCAGGCGTTTGATTCTACGGCAAATATCAAAATGTGAGTCTGCGACTTAGCTACTGATTTAATCTAAAGCTCAAGTTGGCGATGAAAGATATGAGTCGACATAAGTCGCCAGCGTCCTTCGGTGCTGGGAGCAACAGCAGAGGTAGTTCAACAATGTCCCACTGGTGAAAGTTGGTAAGACAAGTTGGACACAGACATAAATTAAGAGATGGACGCTGTTAGCATTAGCATACCAGCAAAGCTCCCTTTTCATGATGGTATTTGAATGAAAACGAAAACCCCATCTGTGCCCAGATACGTTCATGAAAAGACGCAGCTGTCCCTACCTGAAACACACCGCTAGCACACACCGCCGTTCCACTTGTCGGACGCACGATTCGTTCCACTTTGATCACAACACAATAGGTTGGACAGACACGACCAACGCGTGCCGTTGTATTCCACGTACAAGTACACCAGAACAACTAAGTGATACAAACTTCCTCCCCACAGCTCAGCTAGCATTAGCCAGCAACAAGCTAAAACGGTTAGCAATCTAGCTCGTCACATGTAGCATAGCTTGTTTTGTTCCTGTCTAAAGGTACAAATGTATTTCAAGAGTACTGGTTCAGTGTATAACTAGAACACTAGCCCACATGGAAACCGTCTTTGCTTTGTCTCCAGATGAAATGTTTCAGTACTTTCTTACTTTTAATAACACAGTGATTCCAGCATTCATGTCTTATCACAAATATGAGACCATTTTGCCTTTTTTTTCTGAATCCGACGTGATATTTAGAAGAACAGAGGGTTTTAGAGAAAAGCTGGATTATTTTCTTTTCTTGTTTCTAAACTGCCTTGTTTTTATTCTGTTGCCGGCAGCTTTTCTTGTGTTCAGAGACCCCCCCCTCCACACACACACACACACACACACCCCCACACACCCCGACTAAACTGTGCTCTCGGGGTGAGAGCATTAACATTTATATAGGAACATGAGGCAGTTGTTTGACGGACGATAAATGGGTATTTTCCTAACGCTGCTTTAAATGGAACAATAGAGATGGAAGCATCTGAACATTGTCCCTCAGTAACCACATGGACACAATTGCTGTTACTAGTGTTTCTTAGTGTTTCGCTGTTGGGTAATTTGTTGTCTCCATCAGGGGAGAACTGAGTGTGTGTCTGTGTCGGAGCCTGCTGAAGAGGCTCAGAGTCCATGGCCACAATATGAGAGGAACACGAGTGGGAACAAACACAAAACCCTCAGAGCAGCAACACGGAAGGAGTCATGAGGATAGATCCAGTAGTGGACCATGAGGCAACAACAACAACAACAACAACAACAACAACAATAATGGATTTTATTAATAGAGCGATTTACATCCAATCAATGATCTCAAAGTGATGTGCACACTCTCATGCAGGCAAACACTTTTCAGTATCACCCTGAGAAGTTGGATGATGTGTGTGTGTATGTGTGTGTGTGTGTGTGTGTGTGTGTGTGTGTGTGTTTGCATTGTGTTACATTCTGATATCTGGCTCATGTGAAACGGGAGACAAAAGTGCTGATGTCTGTTGTTTTCAGTCCGGTTTCCCTGCTGTTTGCTTCTTTTTTCTTTCTTTTTTTTTTTTTAACCGTTTCATGCCATGTGATCTCTGCTGCACTGACCCCCGCCAGGTTTGACACGAGCAGCAGTAAACAAATGGACCGTAGTTCGAATGCACAAGTGGAAACATGATGAAACACGGTCTGCTCCTCTGTTTCAGGTGCTTCCTGTCCCACTTTGACCCGAACCTCTCACCCTGATCCACCCCAACGAGCGAGGAGGAGGAGGATCCACAGATAAGGTATCGGGCTCATGGCCATGAGAAGCCATGTGTCACAGTGGCAGCGCTGCAGGACGGGTGCTAACACACACACACACACACACACACACACACACACACAAACACACTCATGAAATGAAGTAATGAAATGCAACACGTACAAACACACGCAAATGCACAAATACATGTTTGTATGATCAGACGCTTTTCATACTCGTCAACATGTGGAAACAAACTGATTTATCTTCTGACAAATAATGACGGACCGAGGTCAGAAGAACATTTTCATTCATCCAATTGTCAAACGTATTCTTCTTTTTTTGTGTGTGTGACACCAGTGATGCAAGTATCTTTTTTATAAAAGAATTTTCAGTATTTTTATATCAGGTCATGATCGTTCTCCACCAGCGCCGTTTTGTTCTTCCTCCGACAAAAGACGCTGGAAGAATCCTGGTGGTCATACGTGTGACAGTGACAGAGGTTCATTAGATCCACGCTGCATTCAAGTTCAGTGGGAATTTCTCAAACGAGTACCAATTAACACCAAGACTTTGGGATTTCGACGCAGCGGGGATCAAGTCAGGGACGTCTTTAAAAAGGGCGTGAACCAGTTTGGACCGAGTCCTGATGTCAGTAGATCACAGCTTATCATCTAAAAATGTCCCTTTGTCCATGTTGTACAGTACATGGAGTACAAAGAGTAGTGAGACTTGTAGGATTCCTCATCATATTTCACATGAAAATGTCTTCACACACACACACACACAGTGGACTTCCATCACCAGCTCCTCCTTTTTTCTG
>CAAKHB010005851.1:65010-75780 GCA_901007665.1 Aeoliscus strigatus | reverse complement strand
GCGCCCACCTCCGCCAAGCAGCTCACTTCCATTTATATTGTGGATTTACAGCCAGTTTTTACCTCCACCAAGGATGTAAATCGGAGGGGGCTGAGCCCACCCAGGAGGTCTGCTCTCTGCAAGCGCTTTATTAGTTATTTTTCACCTAGCAAAAACAACCCCCGCCCCTGGGTTAACAGACACAGAGACAGTCCACTGCTAGTTCTAGTGTGTCTGAAAATGTCTCAATCTGACAATGAGGAAGAATCCTTCAACAGATTCCTGGATCCAGATGGTTCCAGAACACGACCGACATTTAATCATCTGGTCCTGGTCCATTAGCAGATTAATAATTCCATTATTAATCCATTCATAATTATTCAAATTTCCACCAGACAAACGCCAAAAAAAACATGACCTCCTTAGCGGAGGTAATAAGAAGATGAGCGACAGTTTAGTGCATCTCATTTTGAACATATTCTAAGATTGGATCGTGTTCACATTTGTATTCCCATACTGTGTGATACAACACTATATGAATAACGTGAGTCGGTGTGTCTGTCCTCCAGTGGCGCCGTCCAGCCGCCTCTTCCGGACCTTTCCCAAAGATCTGCTGCAGTCTCTGGTCGAGGAAAACATCACTTCCAACTTCCACAGCTGGAGTTTGTCCATTCAGGTACTCTGTTTTCTCCTTGTCTGCACCGATCGCTGCGGCCACACCGAGAGGAGCCCCCGCCCACATCCAGAAGTGGCTCCGCCCATATGCGACACGCATGTGAAATATGTCATCGTCCCAACACAAACCTCAGTGTCTAACATCTCAGAAGGTTCAGAAGCATCATCATTATCTTTTATCTTAAATCCAGTTCAAACCAAAGATTCCAGGCGCATCCACTTGCAACGGAACGTTCCAGCAACAGTCCAGTTTACACTGAGGCTGCGACCGCTCATGATGACCTTTGCAAACTACAGTCAACCCCCCCGCCCCCCGAGAGCTTTGGCGCTACACACTCTTAGTGATTTTGTTAGCGTAGCATTTCAAGCTAATGCTGTGAAGACACATTTGGGCCTCAAAAGGATTTATCAGCACGTCGTTCTTGTCTTCTATCAAACAGTTAGCATGTTTGCTATCATGTTTGTAGCTAGACACGTCACACAGCCACAGACATGCCCCATGTGGGCGCTTGTCGCCAGCTCACAGCTGATTGGTCAGAACATCAGTGATGGTGTGCAGCTGGTATGTACTGTTCAGACTGTTGCTGCAAGCGTTCTGTTGCTCAAGAGATAAACGTGGTTTTAGCAGATACTCAGGATTCAATCAAACATTTCACCTACTCTGATACACAATCACATGTACGTATTTTATCACCTGTAAATATCACCTGTTGTCTTTTTTTTCTTTACAGAATTACACCCGAAATGCCAAACTAAAGCGGTTTTATAAGGTTCTGTCCACCAACACTGATGGAAAGAAGCTGTTCATCTCCACCATGGAAGGTGATTTCTGTCTCATTCATGCAAAGTTTTCTCCTCCGGCTGTTGCGGTGTTCACCTTTCGTCCACTAGATGGCACCAGCACCCAATCCCTGATCCAAACTGACTGATTCAAATGTTTGTTCAGCCTACCGGTACCCGTTTTATGCCGTGCAGTGGCACCCGGAGAAAAGCCCCTTCGAGTGGATCGATAAACCCGGCATGGTTCACTCGAGCGCCGCCGTGAGAGCGTCCTTCTACACCGCCAGCTTCTTTGTGTCCGAAGGTGACACGTTCCCTCTGTTATCAAATGTCCAGCGTGGCCGACAGGCACCATATAACTGCATCCATGAAGCAGCAACTTCACGTCAACGCTCATTTGTTGTTTCTCTCCTCCAGCCATGAAAAACCACCACCGGTTTTCTAGCCCTGCGGAGGAAGAGCGCGCTCTCATTTACAACTTCTCTCCGGTCTACAGAGGTGTCCACGCCGTCTTCGTGCAGAACTATTACTTCGACTGAGATGCGTCATCAGTAGAAAATCTGCGCCTTCATCAAACATCTCGTCAGTCATCGGCAGCAGTGTCACGTGAACGAACTGAATCAAAATGTTGTGGTTTCCATGCTGTTCTTGGAGAGAGAAAATAAATGTGGGACATCAAATCCAAAACAACAGAATTGAATTTGTTTTCATCAATGGGATCACAGAATGAGACTACTGCATCTTCAGCAAGAAAAAGTGGTAGAAGCATCACCGAGCTGATGCGGAATGAAGGAGGTTTCAGAGGAGTTTGTCTCGTTATTAAAGTATAATTTAGACAGTTTTTTACAGAGCTACTCTGGCTACACTGGCGACCGTCTTACTAAATCCACCGACTTTCCAGATCGTTCCTTCCAGAAACAGAGCTGGTCTCAAACATCGAGTGAAGGACCAGTTGAAGGAGGAGCAGATCTAGAACAATGAGTCATCCAGACGTCCACACTCTCGGGTCTGAGAACCAGAACGGACCCAACAAATACGATGAAACATCATCAGACCAGAAGCTTAAGGACAGGCAGCTACTGAACGATACAGAGTGGACAGAGACAAATATCTCCTGACCAAAATGTCCGACATGCTGACTCGTCAGTCTGAGAACCAGAATGATTTTAATGATTTGTGTTCTCAGCAGACGGGAGCTAAGAGAGCATCAATAGCTAGCACTGTTAGCTAGCACTGTGCTTGTCAACTTAGTTTGTAGTTAAAGTAACAGCAAATAAAACATCTAAGTAGCAGTTATTTACCTCAGTATTGCGATGTCTGTGCTCAGTTTGTAGTATTTTGAGATTTTTGCAATTTCCTTACAAACTTTATTGAAATCGAGACACTCAAAATCTGGAATCTATCCTTACTTGTTTTTAAGGTGAAATTTAAGTTCAAATGTATTATATTATGTTAAATTTCCATGTTGACGTCATAGCTACTGTAATTACAACTATAGCACTTTAAGCTAGCGTTACCACGTCCAGCCTCCTTGCTAAAAAGTTATTTTGGTGTTGACTCACCTTTCACTAGGTAAACTGTCACTCTGGTATATTTCTAACCAAAAACTTGTAAATCTGAACATGGAGCAATATAGCGATTCCCGGGAGCGTTCTTTCGCGCCGTCTGACCGTCGTCGAGGCACGTGACGGGTCCGTACGTTTCGCGATGCGTCTGTCGGTCCGCCATCTTACTGCAGGCAAGAATTCCACCAGTGACATTCAGGTTGCAATGCCGACTTCTCACAAATTGACTATATCTCAACCGATATTCATAAACTTTGGTTTGATATAAATATGGAACACTTGAAGTAGCAATCAAAACAGTTTTAAACCCATAAATATATTACATTTTTTGAACAAATTGTTACATTTGTTTTTGTTTCTTTGTTTGTTTATTCTTTGTCATAAAAACACATACCCATTCTCTGTAATGCACTCAAGAATTACTAATGAAATAATAACACAGTAAATGAAGAAGAAGACGACTGGGTTAAACTTGGATTTGAAATAATCCAGGATTCTTATGGAGAAAATGACAAATGAATACAGGTCGTGTCCACTAGATGGCGACCAGACACCACTGAAGTCAGTCAGCTGTGTGTGTGTGTGTGTGTGTGTGTGTGTGTGTGTGTGTGTGTGTGTGTGTGTCCCGTCGTGGAGGAACAAACGTTTCAGCTCCTTCACACCTAATTCAGATCAACAGCTCGTTATCAGGTTTCTACAGAACTTCATGAAGATTGTTCATTTGAGTCTGATTCTGAACAAAGATTCTTTTTTTTTGTGCAGGAGGGAAAATATGGTCCAAAGCAAAAGCAGGAATTCAAAGAAGATCTTGAAATAATTCTGGCTTGAAAATGTAACTCATGTTGTTTTTCAGACTTTTGTTGACCATTTATGAGTTCTATTTTCTCTTTTCGTTCTTCAGTTTCTTTTTTATTTCAACAGTAAAACAAAAACAGCCCTCCGTCCCTGGGTGGGCTCCAACCCCCGACCTTTGTGTTAACAGACAGACCCACTAACCACTGGCCCACGAGACAGTCCACTGCTGCTATTGTGGAGTTCTAGACACAGATGCTGGAAATGTCCCTATCTGACAATGAGGAAGAATCCTTCAATAGATTCCTGGATCCAGAATGTTCCAGAACACGACCAACATTTCATCATTTACTGGTTCCTTCATCAGCATTTCAAAATTCGAGTTATTCTGCTAACAGACAAAAAAAACAGACAGATAAACACTGGCAAGAACTCTGGTCAGAAACGTGTGTGCTGGTCTGAACGTCCTCATAGGAAGGAGACGTGGACTCTACCTGCTCCCTCTGCTGCAGCAGCGTATGAATTAAACGTGCTCTCCACACAAATTGAATACATGGTATTTGATAAATGATACTCAGAATCATAATTAAATCGTAGCTCGCAGCGAGGTCGGCAAACCATTTTCATGTTTGTTCCCTGGGAACCGTTAATTACACAGAGCTTTCTTCTCATCAATTTCTGAAATAAGTCAATTTCCCTTTAAATCACTGAGGCCGGAGGACGCATGAACCCACACTCTGCATGTGTGAACTTTATTAAACCTGGCTGAAGAACGCAAGGTGATTTGATGACGTGAAGGAGCTGCTTTCAACACACACACACACACACAACACAGAGCATGACCACACACAGATCATGCACACACACACACACACAACACAGAGCATGACCACACACAGATCATGCACACACACACACACACAGTAGGAACACACACATAGATCATGAACAACAACACCATCACAAAACATGCACACACATACAGACTCTGTGCATGAACACACACACACTCATACACACAAAGCCTGAACACATGGACACACAGAGCATGAACAAGACACGATCATAAATCATCCACGCACACACACTTCTGTGCTTGATCACAATTAACATAATCACACACACTCACACACACACACACACACACACACACACCACATCTTCCATCAGTCCTCCGACACATTGAATGGCACAAACACAGTTATTATATACTATCATCATCTTCATCATCATCATCATCATCATCATCATCATCACCTTCATCATCATTATCGTTGTCATCGTCGTCGTCCTCCTGGCAGCATTTTAACAATGGGGGATATTCATCTTCACACCTCATTTACTAAGAGACAAGGATGGCTCTCTCTCACACACACACACACACACACACACACACACACACACACACACTCATTATGATGCACTGATACACACAGTGTTCAGTGTGGTGAATCACATTCTAAACACACAACTTATCTGATCTGATCTGATTATCCAGGACTCATCAGTGTGAGGGAGCCGGTTTTATCTAGCGTCCATGTGATTGTCAGTCAAATAATATAATAATAAGTGTTTTTTTATGTGTGTTCAGTACTGTCCGGACACAACAAACCACATATACAGTACAGACATCTATCTCTGAATCGATGGTGGTAGATCAACCATCTCCGTCTGCGGTGTGTGTCGACACAAACACCTTTGACCTCCAAATGTTTGCGAGCTCAGGTGAGTTAAGAACGTCCAAACACTGCGAGGGATTGTTCCATTAAATCCAAAGCCGATCGATAAGGAAACAGCAGCGCAGCTCTGATTTATGCAACCTTCATAATTTATTCAGGAGGCGGTGACAGGCGACTATTACTGAATTTAAAAATTCAACAAGGTGATGGAGGCAAAAGCTGGCGCAGGCGTGTGTGTTCAACAGAGTGTGTGTTCCTCTGGTTTGTCCACGACAGTGTGTGTTCAACAGTGTGTGTGTTCCTCTGGTTTGTCCACGACAGTGTGTGTTCAACAGAGTGTGTGTTCCTCTGGTTTGTCCACGACAGAGGGTGTGTGTTGACAGAATGTGTGTTCCATGACAGCCGCATGGTCTGAGACAAGCGTTCATCTTCTTCATGTTCCTGAGCTCGTCACCAGTAAACATCTGTTGTGTCATTTTTACATTTGCAAGGACATAGAATGTTCTAGCAGTTCAGAGAACACTGAGGTTCTTGTCCTTGTTCTTGATGAGTTCGGGGACGAAGATAAGCTTCATTTTCAGTGTCAACAGGATGGTTGATGACAAAACGGCTTCATTTTCCGACAGTTTGAAGTGAGTAAGCTACATGAAAAGATGTATGGGCAGCAGCTACAATCTGAACCCCTGACCCCTGACCCCTACACATAACACCTCACCCCAAACCAAACCCCTCGTTCCTAACCCCTGACCCCTAACTATTAATATGATAGCACAGGAAGCCATTATTCCTGGGGAAATCTCTGGGGACAATGTCCATTTCTGAGCAGCTGGCATTGAAGCCCAAGATGAAAATTATCAGGAGTGACGTGTAAAATCTGAGAGCGTTGTCACCATGGCAACCTCAAAACCACTTTAACGTTTGTGACTGTTGTCGTAACATTCGGTGGTGAGAGCAGCTGTGAGGCGGAGGGACGCCGTGCCGTTACTTGTCAGCACCCATGTGACGTCTGCCGTCCAATCAGATCACCGACCAACTGTTGCCTCATTGGACAGTTTTGTGAAGAACAGTGTGGAGAGCGAGGAGGGAGGAGCAGAGCGATTGGAGGTAATTGAAAGATAAAATGGTTATCGTCCAAAGGAGGCGACAGATCACAGTTCTCCTTTTGCATCGAGCGGGAACAGTGGAGCGATGGAGAGAAGAGAACGGAGAGAAGAGGAGGTCTGGAGAAAGCGAACAGCAAAGAAGGAAAAGTCAAAGTCTGCTCACATTCCACTTTTCTTCCTCTCATTCTTCTTCATGATGGAACTGTCAAATCAATGTGGAGCTTTAACGACACGCTGCACTCGTTCTCTTCTCATCTGTACATCCCTCTTTTCTCTTTCCTCTTTCCTTTCCTTCGATTGCTCCTGTTCCTGTTGATAATCAGTTCCTGTTTTCTTCCTGATTCCCCCCTCTCTACCTCCCTCTGTCACACTCATCCTTCTTTCTCCCTCTTTTACTCTCTTCTCCCTCTATTCCACAATCAACCCTCTCTTCCCTTCGACCGCCCTGGATCACACTCTCTCTCTACCTCCCTTTATCACACGTATCCTCCTCCTCTTCTTCTTCTTTCTTCTCTCTCTCACACTCCTTAATCTCTTCCTCTTTCTCTTCTTCCCTCTATCACACCAATCCTCCCTCACACTCCTTCTCTCCTTCTTCTCTTTCTCTCTGCCACCCTCTATCACACTCATCCTTCGAAACGCCACCTTCCTTTTCTTCATTAAAACCTCGTTTCACCTCGTCTTTACCTTCAACATGTCGTGGAAGAACATTGACTTGTTCATGTGTGTTTTTTCCCCTTTCGAGGTCGTTAAACGTACGTTTTGTGCCTTTAACAGTC
Organism: Aeoliscus strigatus; assembly: GCA_901007665.1. Lineage (NCBI taxonomy): Eukaryota > Metazoa > Chordata > Actinopteri > Syngnathiformes > Centriscidae > Aeoliscus > Aeoliscus strigatus. The sequence continues at coordinate 68,428 of CAAKHB010005851.1, read as the reverse complement.
TCAGCCGACGACAACGACAGCAGACATAGAAGGGAACGAGTGTTTGCTGATGAACACACTTTAGCCTCCAACCTCTCTGTTCGCCGAAAAACCTCCTCCTGCTTTTCAATTCCTCTCTTTGTGAGCTCAGACGTTCAGAAGCACCGGGAGGATTATTGCCTCAGTGTGTGCAGCCTCAGTGCTGCTATCGCTCATGCTCTTCACTGCAGGTGCTCGTAAGAAGACTGATTCATCTCGTCTTTTCTCACCATTTGTCTTCACCGTTGGCTGCAGAAGACAAATGACCTGACGGAGTTGTCACAGTTTTTCTCGTCGGCTGTTCTGTTCGGGTTCTTCATATATGAAGACACACGTACATTTTTTACATTACAGTTATGACAACATTCAAACCGTAAATGTGCTTGAGTTAGCGGTTAGCCGGGAGGGTCAATGGATGTTTTCACACCTAATAGTCCGGTAGACTCAGTTTGATTTGCTGAAATTGATTTTACTCAGTTCGGTTGGGGACTCAGTTGCACTGGGGAATCGGTTGTACTGGGGATTTGGTTCAGGTAGGGGACTTGATTCGATTGAGGAGTTGATTGGATTTGGAGGCTCGGTTTGGATTTGAGGCTCGGTTCGGTTGGGGACTGGTGGGAGCTGCGACTCTCACCTGGTCCAACTTCTCGTTCACGTCACACTTTGTTTGCTTTAACCGATCTAAAAGAACATCTAAAAGAACTTGCCGTTGCACTTTGGAAGCCACAAAACAGCGCAATGCTGCTTTTGGCGGTTGAAGCTTTTTCAGTTCTGTTAATTTCTACAGAATTTCTGATCAGTGTCACAGAAGGTTGGTTAGATATGTTGATATACAAAAAATTGATCACTTAGCTTGAGTATGTGTGTGTTTAAAATGCACAGTAACTTGTAATTAAAAATACCTAATCTGTTATATAAGGGTAAATTAAGCTCCCTGATCATCTCCTAACCTCTTCTGGGGCGACAGAAACAGCCCCCAGTCAGCGCAGCAATGCAGCCAATACTAGTGCAACATTTGTGCAACGCAAATCTGATGCTGAAAGTGCGATTAATTTATCACCCCAAGCTGCTTGTTAGCTAGTCTGTAGGTGGCGGAGAGGAAATATCTGATATTGGCAGTGATGGACACGGGTATTCAAGACGCTGGTTCTCTATTAGATCTCTCCTTCAGAATCAATTTGAGAGGGGAACATTGATGGAGAAACGACAAATCAAACAGCTTGGACCAGATCAACCCGACGTCAAAATTAGCCAACAAGCCAAACCATATGTGCGAGGCTTCTCCCGTAATTGGTGCAACAGGAAGCCTTGGCTGGGTTTGCCTCTCCGAAGGACAGAATGGCAAAACTCCTGTACAAATAGGATATCTGACACACACACACACACACCCTTGACCAAATTTTGTATGTCGTTGACCTTAGCACAAGACATCATCAGTATTCTTCCAGTCGAACGTTTGAGTCCACTTTATATCAGTGTCTTTATTCTACATCCTTTATAAAGTGTGTATACACTGTGCTTCTTGCCTTGTCTGTTGATTGAAAGCACCGTCTCATGTGCTCAGCTTTGCACCTCCACCACAAGGGGCACCGGCGTAAGAGTCACCAGCCTTCATTTGTTTACAAGCTCGGTTTGTTGTTTAGTATTTGTGTAAGAATGCCTCCACTGTTTCATGTTGGCAATAAATAATCATTTTCATATCACCAGTAATCATCACAGATCGTTTGTGTTGGGATGTTACCGACTTAATATGGCACAGCCCCCACTTAGACTATTTTTCACCAGCCTCCACTGCATACAAGTAATAATCTGACTTGACAACTGTCATTTGTAGCAAATAATATTTGTCGTAGTACATTTACTTCAGTAACAGAGATTGATGTTTTTACCACCAGAGTTCAATTCTTTGATCCGTGCCACAGTGGGATTGTGATTTCCCACCTCCTCAAACGAACCGGACTAAAGTCATCTAACGAGTTAATTAGATTAGAATTAAAGAGTCATAGACGTGTGCATGCAGCCAGAGTTTGACATGAACTTAACAGGACTTTAACACTCCAACCCGCAGGTACCGTGAGTTTATTTATCCAAGAGTGTGTGATTCTCCCCCATCGTTTCCTTGAGTATGTGTGTGTGTTTACGAGTGTGTGTGACATATAATCGTTGTGGGGAATCAAAAGCTGTCTTCCACAGACTCAGGTGTGTGTGTGTGTGTGCAGCTATCTAGAACCAATCCCACAGAGGAGCCAGCCAACACAATTGGAAACAGGTTACTCATTAATTTCTGAGGGTTGAGACTGTGGAGAAAAGAGGAGGGATGGAGGGATGGAGGGATGGAGGGCGGTGTACTGAAATAGAAAAGAAAGGAGGAAATGGAGCAAGGAAAGGAGGAGTGGGTCATGATGTCGTGGAACGGAAGACAAAGAGGTGGGAGGAGAGCTCAGTGGAAACAAGAGAAGCTAAAAGTAGGAAAGAGGTGGAAGAAGGAAAAGAAGAAGCTGCTTCTGTTTTCACAAACATTGTTTTTCTTCTTCTCAATCTCTTCTACAATAATGAACAGAACCATAAATTAATTCATTCACTGGTCAAGTTGAAGAAACGACAGTCTCACAATCAAGAGAAAACACAACCAGAGCAAAATACTCCTGTGTGTGTGTGTGTGTGTGGGGGGGGATCATGTCAGAGATCATAACTCATAATTTCCTTGGAAAATTAGTTGTTGTGTTTCCAAATTCCATCACAACATAGCAGATTAGCTTAGTTAGCTGAGTTGCTAGGCAACGCATTCTGTGGTATTCCATTTACACCGTAACAACATGACCCTCACGCCAACAAATCAAGCTGTGTGTGTACAAGTCCTTGAAATGAACAAAGACCAAAAGTCCAGTTCTGACCAAAGATTCCAGGAGCAACAACTTGCAACGTGTAACTTTGTGCATCCACTTGCCACAGAACATTCCAGCAACAGTCCAGTTCACACTGAGGCACCAAGCTGTGACCGCTCTTTGCGATCTCACGTAAACTACTGTCGCGTACGTTGCGACGTGCCATAAAGCAGAACAGCACAACAAACCCATCCACCCTCCTCTTATTTCCACAACACGCGCTCTGCCATTTTTTTTTTTTTTTTTTTTTGTGATTTTGTTAACGTAGCATTTCAAGCTATCGTTGTGAAGATACAGTTGCACTTCAAAAGGCTTTTCAGCATGTCATTGTTATCCTCTGTCCAAAAGTTAGCATGTTTGTTAGCATGTTAGTAGCTGGATATGTCACACAGACCACAGACACGCCCCGTGGGTGCCCGGCGCCAGCTCAGTCTGCAATCACTGGACGCGTCAAGTGGGTGAACAGCTCACGTCTGCACTGTTCAGTTGGAGTCGAACCCCATCGTCAAACCCTC
>CAAKHB010005851.1:47700-64675 GCA_901007665.1 Aeoliscus strigatus | reverse complement strand
TAGCTGGATATGTCACACAGACCACAGACACGCCCCGTGGGTGCCCGGCGCCAGCTCAGTCTGCAATCACTGGACGCGTCAAGTGGGTGAACAGCTCACGTCTGCACTGTTCAGTTGGAGTCGAACCCCATCGTCAAACCCTCCTCAGCTGCTGCTCCCTCCGACAAAACATTCAACAGGGAGACTGCTGCTGCTTTTCACGTCGTCATTGGAACAATTTCGAATCTGACGTACCAAGTGACTGAGGCGTTGCTCTTGATTTGGAGGTTGTATGGACACAGAACAGCTGTGTGATTGCTCAGCGCTCATTAAGAGCAGACCGTTAAGTGGTCACTGCTGGCGATTGAGCAGGTTAGAATCCTCTGGAACGGGACCTTTCAGACCGCTGACACTGTGTCTGAAATCTTTGGTCTGGACTGGACGTCAGTGAATGAAAAACTGGGACTCCTCTGACTGACGTCACCTGCTGCCTGATGGAAGCTGATAGAACAGATCTGTCCCTCTGTCGCTCTGCAGAGGCCTGATAACGAGCAGCTGATTGGAATCAGGTGTGTGAGAGCAGAAACAGGATCTGAGACTATAATCTGTCTTTGAATTCAGTTTCTCATTCCTGCAGCAGTAAAAGTATCTTCATATACGTGGAGAGGAACTAGAGTCACAGACAAGATTAAAAAAAAACAAACAGACTTTGAGATTCAGAAGCTGAACATTTATGTCCTGTTACATGAAACACTGAGTTTGTACTGAAGGTTTTCTTTATGGAGGATTACGATCCTAGACAAACCCCCCCCACCACACACACACACACCTCATCCACCAGTGTGTCGGTGCTCTGATGCAGAAGGTGGAATCTTTATCGTTTTGTTGCGTCATTGTGTGTGTTTTCGTTCAGTGTGAGTTTTCTATTTGGTGACAAAGGATAGAGTTAAGGGTTAATTTAAGGGTGCCGTTAAGGCTGAAGTTACACGTTCCACTTTCATTACACACAATCAGCTGTAGAACATAGAACAGAATACGCGTTTTATTTCTGGACGATGTTATTCATACGACCACAAGAGGGCGACTGGCGAATGTATGTTTTCTGAGGACACAAACTGTCCTCACAAACCCAGAAATGCGTGTTTTCTAAATCCTGATGGATCGTCCACTCACATCAAGCGTCAGTTGCAGCTTGACGCGTCCTCTCACCCGTTCATCGCTCCTATCAGTAATTATTCTGCAGATTATTTCGCCCAGCAGCTGATATCTCATGTTGGAGCGGCGTCTGCTCCTGAGCCCCTTCCTGTGCTGAGAAGAACAGGCCCGTCGCAGTAAATGGCGGCTGCATCTCCGAGCAAAAGCGTATTAATCTTGCCTGAAAACCACAGGGAAGCGATTCAGGAGCCTCACGCCACGTCTCTATGGATCTGTGTCTCAGCGGCGTTTGACTGACAGACGAGCGCGTCACGTTCTGACCACAACACAAACGCAAAGTTCTGCTCGCTGGAGATAAGTGATGAGATGACGCTGATAAATAACAAGACGGAATAAGAACTACTGCTTCCTGTTCCTGTTTTTACCATGAAGTATATGTTTCACAATCTACTTCGAGTTCACAAGTTGTTTGATTATTTCATCACGACTAGAACCTGAAACCTGATGTATTTTTCATGTAGCACTGCTCAAAGACCCACACTAGAACATAATTTCACCATCAAGAATCCTTGATCCCCTGCAGAGCGAACTAGTATGACGATTGCAGTTTAAAATAATTTGTGGATTTAAATAAAGAACAACAACAACGATGGTCTCCTTCAGAAATGAGGTAAATATTATTGTAAATGTATTTAAGACTGGAAATGAACTATGTTCTCTATGTATGTATCTATCTATCAGTGATGGGCAAAACTCTTCTTTTAGATTTACTGAATCATTAGACTCTGTTCAGTAAAAAGTGTCCGTTCCTTTTATTCAGTCAATCAGTGAGCGCAGACATGTTTTATTTTCACTTGTCTTTGTAATTTCCTGTCTCTAACCTTTTCCTCTCCTCCCGCATTCATCTCTGTCGGTCACGCCCTCCGCCCAGCTGCCCGCCTGCCAGGCGGCTCGTTTTACCTGCAGGGTGGCAACATATTACGACTAGTGTGTGTGTGTCGTTGCTGCAGGAAACCTTTGTGCATGCACACTCACCGCACGTCGACTCACACCTCAACACAGAACCACTCATTTTCCCTCAAACACGAACCGTTTCCATTTCGTCCGATACGTTTGCCTCCCGCTGTGCTGTTTTATAAAACATAAACATGCAATTAGAGTCATGGGAGATGTTTTTTTTTTTTTTTTTTAACCTTGTTTGATTCTCTGGCTGCTCGAGAATCCAATGAAGCAACAGCAGCGGGCGACTTTTTCATTTGTGAACAGATATTACTTTGACACAAGCGGTGAAGAAGACTTCTAATGGTGTTTGTTCTCTGAGGCGGTGCGTACATCGCCTCGGCATTTGGACTCGCTGACCTCTGAGTCAAGAGGAAGAGCGTTCATTTCCTTTAATGATTGCATTATTTATTTGTTATAATATATTTTTTAGTTATTTTAGATGTTTTATATTCCGATTTTATCACATGTTATTTTTTTGTACATGAAATGTGTTGTGACTATTTGTGCATAAATGGAAAATTAACTTCTTGAATCTTCTGCGCCACGTGTTTGTAAACTGATGGGCACGCGTTCACTCATGTTTGATTTACCCAGGAAGTCACCAATCAAGAAGAAACACCTAAGGAAGAAGAAAAGCTGATGTCCAATTATTTCAGACTAAAAATACGTTAAAAAACAATGTGTTTTTGTCACGCGTTAAATCCACGGGCCGGGCGGTGCAAGTGCTTTGATCAGTGTGTTTGTGTGTGTTCAGGTGGGCACCGTCACATCCTGTTTATCAGCTGCTGCTCTTAATCTGTCAAAGCTTCATCAGTCCTGTACGCCAAAGCGACAAATAGGATGTGACAGTTTAATAATCAAGCAAAGAGCGTGGCGTAGGTGTGCGAAGGATTAATACCGCCGCCAATATGTCGACGTACACACAGAGAGTGTATCAGCGAGTGGGAGGATCATTGTAAATGTGCACACGTGTGTGTGTGTGTGTGTGTGTAGTTTACGGCTTAGAGCTGTGGGAGGAAACACACACAGGTTTCGGATTATTCTGCCATAAGAACAGAAAAAGTCATTCATTAGCTCTTCCTGAGAATTGGTTGCAGTTCGTCGACAAACGGACAAACTGTTCACCTCTTAGCAAAGAATCGGGAGGACGACCCTGTTCCTGTGTTACGACCAGCAGCAGCTACGTCATGTTCAATGTGGAGCCTAGTTTGGTTATCAGGGATTTGGACCAACGACCTGGACATGAGGAAGGTTTATCGTCGACGGCAGGAAAGGAGACGGTGACTGCTAGCTATGCTGAGGACCATGGCCATGTTTACCTGTTTGTCAAAAAGAAGCTCTCACACTGCAAAAGTTTGAACCGTTGTTCAGTTTGGTCCGAGAGTGAGAACATGAATGAATGAATGAATGAATGAATCAGGCTGAAGTTGGTGTGTTTGTTTCTGGGCGAGTGTGGTGGTCCCGTTTGGACCAGCGCCTTGGACTGGATTTTGTTTGGTTTCCTCTCCTGGGCTCTGGGTCAGAAAGCAGGTTTCATGCAAAGAAAAGATTTCTGTGTGAAAACTGAATTGTTTGTGTTCCAGTTTCATCACAACATAGCAGGTCATTTACAACGCGTTCTTGATGTAGTTATTAGTGTGTAATAACACACAGTGGTATTCCATGTACAACTACTCTGACAGTAACAACATTCCCACTGACAACAAATCAAACAGATGTGTGTGTGTATGAGTAACTGAGTTGAACAAAGACCTGTGATGAGTTTGTGCTTAGCAGCTGACGCCATCTTGCATTCTATATTAATATTTTCATGCATGAACAGTTATTTTCCTCCACAGCGGTCTGGACGACCTCGTCTCTACAGTTCAGCACCCTCCACATGAGTTAAACTGTCCCCATCTTCTGTTCTTATTGTTTTTATTCCCAAAGCAGCAGATGTTCCTTTAAAACAAGTTTACCAGGCTGAAGAGACAGAGCGAGATGAAGCCCGACAGGATGGATGTGGTCCGACACCGCAGACACCAATGTGCCTTTAATAGACCATAATGTCCGCTGTCCCCGAGGCCTGCACGTGCACGCACACACACCCACACACACACACACACGCCTGTAGTCTATCTTGATTCCACAATGCCATGCGGAGCGTCCGTCTGTGCCAAAAAATGTCTGCTGAAGCCTCATATTGTTGTGTGCACGCGCACACACACACACACACACACACACACACATGCACTTTTATTCTTTTTTTTTTTTTCCAATTTCAGCTCTGTTTCATGTCTGGACACACTGGTGTGTGTGTGTGTGTGTGTGTGTGTGTGAACAGCTGTCAGAGGAGTCATGAACACGCTCCCACACGCTGACAGAGATGCGCAGTAATGATGCTCCTGCAGGAACCATCATCGACATGTCGCAGCAGGAAGCAGCTTAAGTGCGTCGTCACATGTTCCTCGTGTCTTTTTCGCATTTTCAGGAACGAGCCGCACTTGAAGATTTTTCATGACTTTGAAAACTTGACAAACATGAATTTCTCATCTGCATGGTCCGACTGTCAGGGTGTCATGGAGCGTTCCACCTGCAGACCAAGTCGGAATTTGAGTTACTATTTCAAGCTGCCAACGTCAGATTCCCACGTGTATCCTTTTGTACTGTAGCACAGTGTAGTTGTACGTGGAACACCACAGAATATTCGGGAATATCTGGTATACACTCACAACTAGAAAAACGAACTCTGCGAGTTCCTAACTTGGATGTCTGCTGCAACTGGAACACACACATAAAAGTCTGGAACTGGAACCTAGCTGGAACCTGTTAGCTAGTCAGCTATCTTGTTAACTTGTACTTCTCCTGCATTTGAACGCATCGTCATATTTAACCTAAGTTAAGATAAAATAAGCTAAGGTAAACTAAGTTAAGCTAAGCTAATGCTAAACCATCAATGATGAGATTAATTAGCTGGTGTGGGATCTTTAACTTCCTCCTGTTCTTCCTCTCCACCTCTGATAGCACATATCCATCTCAGCAACTGTGTGTGTGTGTGTGTGTGTGTTTTATTAGGATGTACTCTTGTGTTTCAGAAGTGTATTGATGCTGTTAATGTGTGAACATCTGGTTCTTTGTAAAGAGTAAACTAATTGCTTTTTCACTTTCTCGTTTAGCTCCGTTGTTATAAACAAAGTACGGACATCTGAGGGCTCCGAAGATTAAAAATTCAGTCTGTGTGTGCACAGACCAACACGTCTTCATCCCTCCACATCGGTGTATGATGAAAGACGAGTGCAAATATCCACCTTTGGTTTGTCTGTGTGAGATGCTGTAGCTTTTTTCAAAATACCTTTATAAACAGAACCAAGTAAATAAATGAAACTCTCTGCTCCTGACGACAACATTTGATCTGTGAGGCATCAGGTCGAGTCAACACAGATCGGAGCTGATCTGATCAGCGGGGTCACAACATTTTAGAATTATATTCCAATGGCAGCTGAGACAACACCAAACTAAAGCTGGATTCATGTGTTGTGTGTTGAATTAGAGCGAGCATCTGCGTCGCGCTTGTTACCGCACTAACTACAACAAGATGGCCGTCATGTTCCGCTCACCTATCACCATTAGCACGGTTATGTTTTCTCTGCAAATATTGAAGTGATGCTCCGAAAGCTGGGAAAGTCACATGACACAAACAGTCCAATCACAGTCGGGGTCATCTGCGGAGGTCCACGTCGCCACAACGCGTCGTTACATTTCTGGAGAGGTGACATCAGGCTACACGGCACCCTACCGCAATGTGCCAAAGCCAACCCTACGCCGTAAGGGAGAGGGAAGAAGAGCGGGAAACGCTGGGAGAGTCGTGATTCGACACACGGGGGGGAGGACACGGGCGCGGGCACACGCAGAGTGTCGGGCCGATTCATTAGTGCTGGTTAATAAAGTGTAAAGGATTTTCACTTGCGCTGACGAACCATCTGTCTGACGACAGAAGTCAGTGAGCAGGAGGACGGACGGCAGGACGCAACCTCCAAAGGACACAAGAGACAAGAGAAAAAAGGCCAGAAAGAATAACTTGAATGACTAGAAACATATCTGAGTCAAAGTATCGATGCCTCACTGGACGATGACTTTGGTTAGAGTGAAGGTTCGTTCTCCCGCTGGGAGAAGGAGAAAACCTCCATCGGTTCCTGAAAGTTAAGAACAGCCATGTTGCTGTCACTTCTCAGCTTTCAGGAATCGATTCACGTTTTCTGAACACAAATACTAATAATAGAGCGATGATGGATTGAGAAAAGAGGAGCAGATGATGGAGAGAGTGACACTGAAAACTTCCTCCGTGTTTCCCATGTCAGTTTGACATCTTCATGCCGGTGGCTAACCTGCGCTGGCTAGAAGCTGTTAGCGCAGGTGTGCTGATGATCCACGTCCTCCTCCACCGTCCTGAGCAGATGTTCAGCAGCAGATATCGACATGAACACGGCGTTCGCTGCGAGTGGGAGCAGAGGAGGTGTTTGTCTCCTCCAGAGCAGGAAGCGACGGCCTGTGAACAGACTGATGTCAGGACGCCCACAGAGCGACGCTGCACCTGTGGTCACACACACACACACACACACACACACACACACACACACCCCGAAGGCCAAACAGACGGCCGTCGTACCGGCGATGGCTCCGCTGGCTTCGCTCTGTAAGCGACACAGTTTGGAAGAATTCGGATCACAGCTGGATGGAGGCGAGGGAGACAAAGGAAAGGATGTTTTTGTCTTTCTGTCATTCAGCGGTGACACTGTCCTGCTGGTCCAGACCCGATAAGAGACTGAACGAGGTGTGTGTGTGTGTGTGTGTGTCATTGTGTATGACAGCGTGTCCTTTCAGATTCAGACAGACGAGTCAGACCAAAGTCACCTCCACTTGACAAACAGCTTCCAGACAGCCCAGTGTGTGTGTGTGTGTGTGTGTCTGTGTGTGTGTGTGTGTCTGTGTGTGTGCACGCACACGCGTGAACAAGCTTCCGGAACAAGACAGCAACATTTTTTGTTTTTAATCATTCATTCATCTTTTATTATTCCCTGACTAATCGATGTCGGTGGATTCTGTTGGGTGTTTTTAATGAAAAACACTCAACAGAACATCGGGTGATTGATCAATTTATCAATGGATTATTAATCAATAAACTGTCAATAATCACACACACGTTGTCTAAAGTGGCAAGAATCAGAGTGAACAGAGAAGAAACGATGTTGTGATCAGATCAGGTTTGCAGATGTTGACACATCCCATCAAATATTGATCTGCTGTAAACTGGATGTCCACTGTGTGTGTGTGTGTGTGTGTGTGTGTGTGTGTGTACTTCAGCCTCTCTCTTTCATCCATATTTAATGATTGTCCTGATGAAGCTTTCACACCATTTTAGCATGTGACACACACACACACACACACTCCCCATCACCCCTCCAACCCCAAAGCTTTGTGGTAAAAGTCTGCAGAGACTTTGCAAATAGAAGCGACCATCGGGTGTGTGTTCATTGTGTTTCTTTCTTGCATTTGTTCAAACCTTGCGAGTGTGTTGGGACCTGGGAGTCGGCCCATTACTGGAGGCTAAATGATTAAAGGGCCCCCGCGGTGCCCCAGCTAGAGTGATGGTTTCCTGGCTCCGATTAAGGGCCACTTCAGGCGCTAGGCTGGATGACAATGATCCATTACCACGGAAAAGGCTCGTCCCTGCGGCACGCCACTCCACCAGCACACACACAAAGATAGAATCAGCCACTTACTCTCTCACACACACACACACGCTCCAGCTCGCTCCCTCTCAGGTCCTTTACCAGTTTTCATCCACGATTTAACATGCAGAACTCCCACTGAGCGGAGTCAAGCTTTGGGGCGCAGTCGCCGGGCTCTAATTAGAGCAGCGGACGGACACGACGGCTCTGGACTGAGAAAGACGGGTTGGGGATGGTTCAGGGGGAGAGGGACAGTAATGGGTGACGCGTGAAGAATGAGGGGAGATAAGTGTGACGGACGTAGTTTTGGGTAAATTCCAGGAGGCTTTACCCCTGACTGACTGTGATTCATCGATTTGGAAGACGCCCAGACCGGCCGTGGCAGCGCGCCGAGCTGGATGTTGTCACCAGAACAGCACGAGGATTCATCCTGGCACCAGTTCCCTCTCACGCTTTCAACCTCTGACGATGGCTTCGGTTCAACTGCCACCTCGGAATGTTCTCCAATGCCTCTCGGCAGTCTGAGGCGTTTGCAGCGACGTGACGGGCCGCATTCAAGAGCCGGTGGTCGTAGGAGGTGATGGACGTACGAACGCCATCAGTTTTGGCCGCGATCACACTGAGGGCAGATCTGGGGCCAATTTCACAAAATCTTCTCAAGAAAAAAATCTTTTTAATCGTCATTATTTCCTCATTTCGATTTGAAGACTAATCAATTTTTCTCAGTTTTAAGACAACCTTAACCTTGTCTTAGAATGCCTGCAGTGAAAAACCTCTAATATCATATTTGTCAACAAATTCTAGACAGGATTTGACAAGTAGGTCACAGTTTAAGCTCCTGGTAGACTCTCCTCCACTGACATGAACTTTTATTTTTGTTTTATTTGTTGTCGGTCAGGAGCCTCTGGTTCATGTCTTTTAATAGAGGCGATTTAACAGTCACCAGCGAGTAATGTTGTAGTTTTACATCATCAGTTGCTAGGGTAACGACAGGCATCAGTACGTGCGCTGGTGACGCCGGTATAAAAACTGTCGTGTGAGCACTGGGAACATGGAGCGTCTCCTCACAGCGCCAGATTTCACCGTCAACCCACGGAAGTTCCATTTTTTCTTTTTTCTTTTGAGGCTGAAGCATCCGTCTCCACCTCTGTGGAGTCTGTCAAGTTTGTAAAATTTCTGCTCGGAATTTCGAAATAGAGACACGTTCCCTTTTGAATCCTGTCCCAAGTCATACAGACAAAACAAACATGAGTACAAATATATAGGTTATTACACACACATTAGTTTATTGTAACAGCTGTCCGTGGACACAGAAGACTTCTTGTACATGGTATAGTACACATAGTATTATATATGTTGTCTTGTGTAATGAATGTATATTCACAGAAAAAGGATCCATCCAGCGCTTCCTGTCCAACCTGCAGCGTCTGGTGGCGTTTTTACTGTCACAGGGATGACGTGTGTGATCCTCGTCATCCTCATCATCCTCATCATCCGTGCGCGGACGCTGCCTGCCGTCACTATAATGATCCTCGTAAAGTTTCAGAGCCTCAAGGTGACGCTGAGCAGAAATATCAGGACGTTTAATGAGACGTATTACTTTCAATTAAAACAGTAGGTGTCTTCCTCTGTTTTTTTTCCTCCCGTCGCTCTCTCTCTCTCCTGCTTTTGTCCTGTCACTCATGCTTCTCTTCCTCCGACACTACTTCTGTCTCCTTGCTGCTGCGTGTCATTTCAATTACGATACCGAGTAATTAAATCTCTTTTTAATGAAAGCTAACTGCCTGAGGGTATGCAGTGTGTGTGTGCGTGTGTGCGTGTGTGTGCGTGTGAGGCAGGTGTACACGCCAACAGTAATTGCCTCAAGAACCTTGTACATGTTGATTTCAGTTTTCAGTGTTTGTTCAAACGGTTGTTGTTAGAGCCAATATCACAGGAAACACAGGAAGTCTGATGATGATGATGATGAAGATGACAATGATGATGATGTTCCTCCTGTGAAGCACAAGCTGGAAAACGTTTGCTGTCGCTTCGGTTTGATCAGCGATGAACGTTCAAAAGCTGAAAGTTGCAAGGCTGAACAAGAAAAAAAGTAGATTTTTTTTCCTTCCATAGCTGATTTATGCTTATGCGTCAAATCAACGTCATACCCATGGAGTAGGGAGGGTGTGTGATGCCTACGGCGTCAGGTGCAGCGTAAAGGGACATCTGTGATGGAACACTTCTCACCTCAATGTGAATTGTGAACCGAACATGTTTTTGTAGTTAGTGTGGTAACAAGATCTTACTTTCAATCAATCGCTTTGAAAAAAACAAACCAAAAACAACAACCAAAAAAAACACTGAAAAGACCGGAAAAACGAAATACAGCGGCGTGATTCGATGCAGACACGGGCAAAAGTAGACTACGACATTGGTTGAACGCTGAGAGGACCAGTCTCCTCTCTGTCAGCCAATGTGGGGAAAGAAGAAGAAGAAGTTCACTAATAACTGTGTTACATCAATTCACAAAACTTTATTAAGCCCTAGTCGGACGGGATTAATTTTTCTGAGGTACCTGAGGTAAAGAAATGAGAACCGAATATTTTAGTCCCGTCCAAATGTGTGTAGTCAGTAATCAGTACTGCACTGAACGTCAGTGAAGATCACCGCGACTTTCACCTACTGTAAAAGGGTGCTGGAATATTCCCTCAGGTTATACTAATCCCGTAGAAACCTGCAGTAAATATTAGTGTCGGTATTGCGTCATATGCTCATTAAATGTGTTTTTTTTTGGTGATTTTTTTAAAATCTTGTCTTCAACCACTTATCTGGGGACAAAGCAGACAGACAAACAGCCTGTTCAACTTGCGTTTCATTTTAGCGTTAGCTTGTAGCAGCAAACGGACCCCGCCCCCATTAGCAGTTTCCAGCCATTGGATCAAGTGTTGACTGATGGGAGGTAACCTCAGCGTGCCCTCCACCTGAAACTGCTCATTTTATCCTCATGATTCCTCTTCTTCAGCTTTTTATCTTCATCTGTTCCCAAACTGTGATGAGTGGAGATAGACAGAGCTCTCGCTCTCTTCATCGCCTCTCGGCTAATTCCAACCAGGTTTTTACCTAATGGGCTGAAGCAAAGGATGATGGGTACTGGCACCAAGAGTTCTGGATAATCATACCGTGTGTGTGTGTGTGTGTGTGTTGGGCATCAGCTGGTCCTTTGTGTTTCACGGTGTATGAATGAGATGAGGCCATAAGGAGCTAACGTTCCCCCACGTGGCTGCTCGTGCCAATACTCCTTCATATGTATGAGGTGTGCTGTAAGCCAAGTGTGTGTGTGTGTGTGTGTGTGTGCGCGCTCACACACCAGTAGTTCTTTTGTTCTTTGTGTGTGTCACTGGGTGTGTTCACGTGCATGTAGTTAGAACGAAATAGACTTGTGTGTTTAAACACAGCTCTGAGCTATAATACACATAGGTGTGTGTGTGTTCATGTCACCCATCTGACATTTTCATCATTTAAATAATGAATCTGTGACTTGGAGCAGCCTGAACATCCCCAAGCCCTGAGACAAGTCGGTTTTTGAAGGAAAAAAAAAAGAAGAGACACCTGTTTTTTGTCTTTTGTGTTTTCGTATGTTTATTGGGCTGCAGCTATCCTCAGTACCGGTCTTAATCTGGGTCAAGGATCAACCTGTGCCTTGAAAGACAAATTCTGGCGCAGAGTTTTAGTGTTTTTCAGCTTTTGGACAGTTTGAAAAAAGCATTGTTCAATACATTTAAGTCAATTTAAGTTCATGCTATTTTTTGGATTTAGAAGCTGGTTATGATGTAGTGCGAATGCAAATACTTATAATCCGCCCCCACCTCCCTGATCTTAAAATGTAGCTTTAGGGTGTATTTCAGCAGTTGAGATTCAGATCCAAACGTTGTTCATTTATTAAACGTCCACACATTCAGTTGTGGCAAACAACCAACAATGGAAACGTCTGCGGAAACATCATCAGTCATACATCGACCTTTGACCTTTCAAGCTCTCGTTCAGCAGACGCCTTTATTTTGGACTTGACTTGTTCTTGGACTTTGGATTTGACTGTTCCTTCCGTGTGTCTCTGTCTCACCTGTGTCCTCTCACCAATCAGCCCATCTGGGCCTCGTTAAGTCTCGTTTGTCTCCTGATATTTAAGTCCAGTTGATGTCGTTGCACTGGTTGGTTCTTTTGTTTCTCCTGTGCTCCCTGACGGTTTCTCTTTAAAAACTGAGTTTGTTTTCATGTTTCGCTTTCACTACTGGTTTTGGTAGTGCTTTGTCCTTTCTGCATTTGAATAAATACACACACCAACATGAAATTTTAAAATCTGCAAATTTATATAAAATTGCTGAAGAGCACAACTGTTATGAAGTACCCAGACAGTGTTCAAGGTTTAGAAATAACATTAAAGGGCACTACTCCAAAAACTCAAGATAAAGAAAAACAAAGTAATAAATTACAAAGTCTATAAATTAGCAAAAGTAATGAATGGGAGCAGTTCCATCACACTGCATGCACCTTGGTGCATTCACACTACAAAGTAAATGTAAATGAGCAAAGATGATATAAATGTGCACGAGAGAACAAGTGCAGATGAATTCTAGGTAGATTAATCAACAGACAGGTGATTCTGTCAAAAAATGTGCTTTTCATGTCGTACAGCTGTGTCCACTCACAGTGAACAGAAGAAATCCTTTGTGTTTCTTCTCCTTAGTTGGTTACAACTTAACGTGCATCAGAATATGTATGAACGTACTTTTGCTTTCATGGTAAGAACCTTGTATTGTTACAGCGACGAGGCACAGTGAAGGATTACAGCGACTTAACAGCTGAACATCGCCTCTACAACGCTGCTTAAAATGTAAATCAATAAACAGATTATTCCAAAACGGCGATGGCCGCAACAACTACGAGGTAATAAAACCCACACAGTGGCGCATTGGCTCAAACATTATGTGTTTATATCCAATGGAGAGTGATATGGCAGTGTGACCGTTTGGTTTCACAAAGAGCTGAAGAACACTCACGTTTGTTTAGATGGTTTCTTCGCGGACACTCGTACATAAATGTATATCGTGACTGATGATGTGTTTCTTTAAATGCTTTAAAGTTGGAGAGAAGAAGAGAATAATCAGTCAAAGTTGGTAAACACACTAAAGAAAAGGAGGAAGTCAGATGATTTGTGAGAAGGTTTCAGGGAGTTGAGAAAGCGGGCGTGGTTTCTTCAGCCACGTGTTTCTCATGGAACGAAGCAATCGTGACCAAAAACTCGTGACATATTCCAGCAACGTTCCAGACAATCTCCACGATCAGAATTGTAAATCGTTGCGAATTGACACAAAGCAAAAAACAGGATGAGACCCGTTGAACAGTCCAGACCAAGGAGTCCGTCATAATGCCTCCACAGGAAACCAAAGACATGAAAGGTATCGACATTACGTATGTCACAGCGGGATGGCGCGTGGTTAACCACGGCCTTTGGTTTGGACTATGTCACCCAGCCTCTCTGGACTCCCGGTTGTTCAGGAGCTGCTGAGGAACAGCTCAGAGCTTAGCTATGCTCGTCCGCTCCAGCTAGGGGCCAGAAAAAGAGGCGGAGGCAAATGTGACAAACCAAGGAGACAGAGGGAGAAGACCTCACGATGTGATCGATATGCTAGCCGGTAAGCATGTAGAAAGATGTAGGTTCTGGCAGTGAGCGATACCAGCGGATCGCTCCAGGTGCAGATCAAAATACTGATTTTACTTCATGTCATTCTGGAAACCAAGGAGCGACATTTGTGTGAATAACTCAAACAAACTTTGACTGACTTCCTACATGAACATACCGTTCCAGTCCTGGAATTAGCTCGCGTTACAGTTTCCAATGTCCTTCCCTGGATTTGACCAAACGCAGCCGCTGTAGGATGACTGTTTCTGGCCTGTGGGCTGAGAAACGCGGTCGGCCGCAGAGAACGTTGGCTGAAAGTGAGGATCCTCTCCCTCTATCTCTCCTCCTGCAGCGCTCCCTCTTTTCCTGCCTCTCTGTTTTCTTCAGGGATTTAGAGGGTTCGAAACTCCACCATCCAAATCCATCGTGTCTTCTGGAGACTCCTCCATCCCCTTCCTCACCTTCTCCTGCTGCTGGACTTCATTTCTCCTCCATTCTGCTCTTCTTCTTTCTCGCGTTCGCTTCTTTCGTCTAATCCTGTTTTCCTACTCTAATCGCATCCTCTCAACTCATCATTTCTTCCCCCAATTTCCTGCCTTTTTTTTTTTAATATCCCTCCGTCTGGATCTAATCGGCTTCCGTCTTCTCTATCCTCTTTGGCTCTCCTCGTCTTATCCTCTCCTCATCCATCTCATCTCTACCTGCCACATTCCTTCTTTCCTCCTCTCCTCCTGTTTTCCTGCTACTGCATCCTCATTCCTCATTCCTCCACCTTCTTCCTCCTCCTCTCCCTTTTCCTTATCACATCGTCCCCGGACAGCCTCCTCTCTCCCCGTTTACCCCGTCCAACTGATATCACCCAGTCATTTTATGTTTCATTGCCACCTTATTTAGAGCACATTTAGCAATTTCACACTGAGAGGATTCTCATATTCTGGGAGGCAAATGTCTCCCAGTTGTTGTTGGACTCTGAATATTTCCTTTCATGGGTTTATTAGAACATGAAACAGAGAAGCCAGAAGCCAGTGTTTTCTTCAACGCTGCCGAGGGAGACGTTTGCTTTTTTAGAAAAAAGAAAAAAAAGAAAAGCGAGCCAATTAAATGGAGGAAAACATAGGAAGCTCCAGCTGGTTGTGATGGAGGAGCGGCAGAGAATCAGACATTATTACAAGGCCCAGTTATAACTTGAGGCACGAGTGACATTTCTCTGCCCACTTAGAGCATCTCCGCCTGTCAGAGGCGTCTAAGCAAACGACTGGTCGAGCGGTCGAGGGAGGAGAAGGAGGAGGAGGATGTGTTGGGAGAAAGATGCAATCAAACTCAAGTGAAGGAAAGAAACATGAAAGAAAAGGAGGTGGGTGTTTATCTGATCTGGAGGGATGTTCCTCTTTGAAAACAGCTTCCTGGGATTTAGCTCCGGTGACTCCAGAGGGAGGACGACTTCTAAGGAGGAACAGGGATGGAGTGGGAGGAGAAGGAATGAGAGAGGCGTGTGTGTGTGTGGGGGGGGGGGGGGGGGCGTACATGGAATGAATGACATAGGAGGAGAATGTCTGAGATGGGACGGGACGTCCAGCTATTCCACGCTGGGAACGTGCACGACTGCGACACATTAACCTGTCTATCATCATCATCTTCAGCCAGCGATGAAGAGTCTAGACCAAAGATTCCAGGCACAGTCACATGAAACGTGCAGCTACGTGCAACCAGTCTAGTTCAGGGAGGCACCAAGCTTTTCATTTCCGGGGGTGGTTACAGGGTCATTGCGATGTTAAAAAAAGCGGAACAGCACAACAATCCCACCAGAGGGAACTCAGATGTTCTTATTGTTAACGTGACTAAGTCTACTTATTGTGTGCAACATTGTGACAGGGATACTGATGTAGCTTTAGCATCATTAGCAGCCTGTCAATGGGATTGGTGTGTGACAGGCAGACAATAGTTAGCAAGGAAGCTAGCTGATGTGTCTCACATGAAAGGATGAGAAAACAACTAGTTCCAGCAAAACACACTCTGGTGTTTATCTCTGCGATTGTGTGAGTTCAAGCTACTTTTGATAAGACACACTTCAGAAAGATCAGCAAATCCTCCTCGTCTTTGGTCCAAACGTCAGCCAAGTTTGTTGGTGTCTGTGTACATCACAAGGCCACAGAGCATCACGTGGGTATCTACTGTATCACCATATCCCAGCTGATTGGTGGAGGCTAAATAAACAGAGTAATCAATGTCGCCACTCTCAAAGAAACAATGTGTTTGGACAGCAAAGAAGGTTTAACTCCTCCCACTTCATCCCTGGAGCAGAAATAAACGTGCCCCTGCGTCTCCTGACTGGAACAACAGCAGTTAGCGGGTTAACGGGAACACTTGATGCCTGAGCGAGCGAGTGAAGTCTGAACGAGTGCGACAGAAAAATCAAACCAATGATCCGGCTGAGTGAAGAATGATTGACAAAGCTAAAACAGTCCGACAAAACATCTCTGACCAGCTTTTGTCTTTTTGACTGAATCACATCTGTGCTGATATTCAGAATGACAGAACTCCTCTTGATTTGTCGCATTGGTTTTTCAATTAAAACCCAATCAAACTGAAAACCCGGATGAAAAAACAAATATTTCTAAGTCTATATGAAAATGTAAAAATCAGATGAGTCATTATCTGACTTCCTGTTAAAATCAAAACGATTTATAATAACAACAACTTTTTATTATTCTTATTAATAATTCTAATCAACTGTAATTATTGTAATTAGATTTATATCTAATTTTGTCATGATAATTTGATATTAAGTTTGAAAATAAAGAACAAAGAAACACAAACAAAACTGACATCGATTGTCTCTCTACATCATCGGTTTCATCTGAGTCAAGCTCAGCGTAGGCGGTTACAGATGCCAGAGGCAACTTACCGCTGTGTGACCAAGCGTTTGTCTTCATGCTATCACACACAAGACAAGGATGCATTGTCCTGACACTCTCACCTGTCACCTGGACACGAGTGGCGGTCGCTTGTGTTGCTCACTTCTCCTTCTCAAACGTCTTCACCAACATCAGCACACGGACTTTCCTCCACAATCTCCCTGGCACCATCAGTCATACAGGTCTGTGACCTCCATCAGTGATCTTTGTGTCCAGACTGAGACGTCCATCACTGTCCACCGTTTGGAGACAAGCTGAGACAACGGCGTATTTGACGAATGTGTTGACAGGATGAGTGAGTGTGCGTGTGACTCATCAGGCAGACGTGTCGCTGATAGTGATTCAGCTGTGAGGATGAATTATGTCGACAGCATTTCACTGAAATGGTGGCAGCCAGTTGATTGTGTGTGTGTCTGTGTGTGTGTGTGTTGTGTGTGTGTATGTGAGTGAAACCTCAAAGATACTGTGATTAAAAATGGACAACCATAGTAAATATTTGATGTGCCCACCTCTCGCCATGTTTTTCGGATGAGCTCCACTTCTGAAATTCTGAA
>CAAKHB010005851.1:4313-31959 GCA_901007665.1 Aeoliscus strigatus | reverse complement strand
TGTTATTTGATGACACACCTGAGACAGCAGCTTGTTGTGATTTATTCAACCACTAGAGGGCGTCTGAGTTCAACACGTAACAACGGGTCACAATCTGTGGCTGCGCTAATGTCGTTTCATGGGCGTGAGTCTTCACCTGATGCAGCCGAGGACAAACCTGTTGTTCTGCTGCTGGTTCCTCCAATTATCGCCACGCCCTTTTTCTACTGCAGTGATTGGTCACCATGGCGACAAATGGTCCAGTACAGACGCTGGATGTGTTTTTAAGAAAGCACTCGTCTCCTAAGTGGCTGTTAAGCTGTTGAATTCCTCCAGATCTTCCAGGTTTACAGTTCTTGTCCATTAGCTGTAATTGATATCGTTCAGGCCTGGTTAGCGGAGAGAATGACAAGAAATGGGACCATTCGCGTCCCATTACTGTCATCCAGATAAAGTGCTCAAGGCGCTAATGAATCTGGCTCTGCGCCCTTTTAACAAGCTTAAATCAATTAAGACAAAATGATCAATTTACTCCAGTAATTAGCTGCAGCATTAGCAGTTATTACTGCGAAACACGTTTATTCCTCACTTTCGTCAAACGCCATACACACACGCACACTAACACACACGCACACACGCACACACATCTTTACAGGACCATGTTCTTGATTCGAAATGGAAAATGTGTAATCGGCTAAATTGAATTTAATTGATAAAAATAATTAGACGGATTAAAATGAGTCAATTAAGGAGTTAATTATCTGGGCAGCAGGTGGGGAGTGTCCCGTGGGTTTTGGAGGTTTATTAATAATAACGGGGATTTGAATTGTCTTTGCACGAGGGAACATATTCCCTCACCGGCTCCATAACCCAGAAACTCTTCACTCCAAGGAGACTGAGTCAGTCAGACGAGAGAGAAAACACAAACCAACTGTTTCCTTTTTTCATCCACCAATAAAACGTCAGACAAGGTTTTAGCTTCAGCGGCGTTGAACGCTGAATGCGAACACAAACCGGACTGAAGAAAGTTGTGTCTGCAGCTGCTGAATCCTTAAAACCTATTTACCACTTTACTTCTTCCGACTCCATCTCAAACATGCACAGTATAAAAACGTACTTTTTTTCTTTGTATATGAATGGCGATTTCCTATTTTTGTGAGTGTTTCCATCTTTAATTGATTTGTCGATGATTGTATCCATTAGCTGATCGTCAGTTTGCTTTGTAAAATGTCAGAAAATGTTAGTCATTATACACAAGTACAAAGAAATCGCGTGCAACTTTCTCTAAAACACAAAATATAGGTGCTATCACAGCACATAGACTGTATATAAACGGAATCCTGTATGTTCTATCTGGACATTTCATCTTTTTGTTGGTGAAAGAAACTGTTCTGTGTGTGAGTGATATGGACTGAATTCATTCGTTCATTCAGTCAATCTGTCTAAACGTGTATTATCGTGTTTGTTCAGATTAAAGTGCACAAACACATATTTTTAAAAACTCCTCCTGACTCTTCTCTCTTCAACTGAAACTGGGAGTTTGGGAACAAATGTTTTTGACGTGTTTTTCCTCTCAATCACGTCAGTTCTTCTCTTTTAATGGTAAAAGCTGAATAATGGAGCGTTATGTGAAATCCTGTTTGATTCATCAGGCAAAACACAGGCTGGAGACAAAAGCCTCCAATGAAAAGAGAAGTTACAATTGTTCCTTCGATCAGTGGTTTAGCATCTCTCTGACAGCCGAGTGGAATTCAGACGACACAGACGACTCATCGAGGCTTTTAGGAAGCCGAGCTCAGGTGCACACACGAATGTCAAACATCCTCCACTGATGTTTTCATCAGACCTGTCACTGGTCCCAAACTGTTAAGAACGACAGAAGGAATCAAACACGCCGCCGACCACGGTGACCGAATCGGAGCCGTCGAGTCCAGTCGTCAGGTTCGTCGGGATTTGACTGATCGGCGGGTTTCACTCGGTAGTACATAGGAACTGGAGTATAATAGTGGAAGATGAAATATTTGATAATGATTACTTTGGATGGGATATCTACTTCAAGCTTTCTCATCGCACGCGACGATGAGACGTCTCATGAGCTTATGCTTACCTGGATTTTTGAACCAAACTGGGTTTTAATGGCAGAAATAGTGATTGATTGCGATTTTTAACAGTTTGTGTGTAAGTCAGCTGATTTTACAAACATTAACATTAACATCGGACATCCAAACTGCTGCTGTGCAGCCAGAGATCTGTTGCATTTACCACCAGGAACCACTGGGACGCTCCAATAACTTCAGTAATGTGATCGGCTAATTATAGCAGCAAACCTTCGTGGAAATTTGGGCATATGAATGTATTTGTTTCACTGATTTCCTATTCTATTTTATTGAATTGTTTAGTTTTCTTTCTTAAACTCTTTTATAATATTAGATTTGTTTTTTTTTTTTATATGACGTTATCTTTGTTTATTTATTGAGAAAATGATGATGAGGCGTTTACAGTGTGTGTGTGTGTGTGTGTGTGTGTGTGTGGTCTGTGGGTCACGTCTCTCTGTTAATGAAGCCGAGCTTTGATAATACTCCGTCTCTGGAGACGTAAACTGTGCGTGCTCACACACACACACACACACACACACACTGGTGAGTGCACAAAGACAAATGAAGGTGAAAGTGAGAGTTAGAGAACAAGAGGGGTTGAAGGATGGATGGATGGATGGATGATAGATGGAGGGATGGAGGGGGGACAAATGAAGAAAAAGTGAACCAATAAAACCACATCAGCATCACAACATCAAGAGCATTTGTTGTCAAACGTCTGTTGGTCTGGTTACTGGCTACGGTCTGGTTTCATCATGTGATCATGTGGTCATGTGATGACTGGAACCCGACGGAGCTGAAACGGGAGTCAGACCCATGTGCCTGGAGGAAACGTGTCCACAGCTCCAGGTCTGTAGTCGTCCACTTCTACCGTGTGCGATCTTGGGATTCAGTTCGTCCCGTCAGGTGGATGAAGGAGTTCATTTGAACTTTATCGTTTCATGGGAGCTCCCCATCGATAAAAAGCCCAGACACACACACACACACACACACGCAGTCGTGTCCGGTACTCCTCATCCTCCCGCATCAATCAGCGCTTTAGCGTCTTTTAATGCAAAGTGTTTACCAATAGGGGGATCGATTTGTAAATGTCTCCTAACAGACAACTCCCCGCAACGCTCTCACGCCTGTAATTGTTTCTCTTGTTTTGGCTGAAAATCAATGCGGCAATGGTTGGATGTCACACACACGCATACACACACGCCGTCAAAGATGGATAAAAAGACACGTGAAGTTTCTTTGTTCCCTCTGGTTTTCTAACAGTACGTACAAGTATAACGACATATATAAATACTGACCATCGTCTAGTAAGTCCATGTTGTTCCGGACACGTGTGGAATTTATTTTTATCTTTGATGGCACAAAGGTCGTTGGACACGTTTGGTAAATTGGTTCAGATGCAAAGATTTTCACAGGATTTCATCACAAGTTTCCAACGTCAGAGCTGATGAACGTCACGAAGAACGAGCAGAACATCAACGCTGCATCTGAGACGAGACGTCCAGCGCGTCCAAATGTCCCTGCCAACGTGTTTCTTAACCAGTGAGGGCTTTGATGTAACCATGGCGATGAGGAAGAGGAATGGTGCAACGTGTCTCCGAGGCACCGACTGTCCTTCCCGTCGTGTCCTCGCGCCGACACCCAGGACGCGGTTTTTATTCTTTTTTCTGTTTCGTATCAGAGGACAGGATCTGCATCCTCACACACACGTGTCAAAACAGCATGAGTGCTTTGACACATGGTGTGTAACCATAGTGATGAGGGGCGTCTCTGAGGGACAGACTGTCCGTTTTGTCTTCTTCCTGACACTGTTTTCATTCCTTCTTCTGTTTCATATCAGACGACAGGAGCTCCAGCCTCACACGCACTCGCACACACGCACACACACAGCTCTTCTGGAGCTGTGACTGACAGCTTCTGGTCGTCGTGACCTTTGAACTCATCATGAATGTTGATTCAGTCGAGGTCAAACTGAGACAATTAGTGCTGTTGATCCTGACCTGAATGTAAAAGTATGAAACAAGTGAAGTATTTTGAATTTTAAAGTCAAGGAAAAATAATTAGACGATGCTGTCTTTCCTCCTGGTGTCTCCTCCTCCCTCGTCTCACTGTGTATTCACTCCATCCTCCTCCTCCTCCTCCTCCTCCTCCTCCACTGGCTGATTTGATTGCTCGGCGTTAACAATTTAAATTGTTTGCCTTTTTAGTCACGCCAATTGTGTTATCGTTCTCAAAGAGGCGGTAGTTAATGAGTTTCTACTTCAGGGTGTGAGTGTGTGTGTGTGTGGGAGGGGTGTGTGTGTGTGGGGGGTGGGGGGGCTCCCACTGCGATGACACGGGCGTAGAGCTCTCTCCACTTCCCTTCATTAGCGCGAAAATATACAAGACGACAAAAGATCTGGGGGAGTTATTGTCTGTGTGTGGGGGTCATGTGTGTATCAGTGTGTGTGTGTGTGTCTGTGTGTGTGTGAGCCCTGAGGGCTCATGGAAAAGTGTGGAGAGATCTTAATGAGAAAGCAGTGAGGTAGAAAAGTCGACATGTTTAATAATCTCTGCTCGTCTTCTCTCAGATTTGTTGCTTATTAGCAGGAATTAAACCTGGGAAGCCTTTTAGACATTTTCAGAGTTTTGTTTGCTTTTAAATAATAAATAAAGCTGTCGCAGTGAGAAATATCATACTTACTACTGTACATCCAGATATCACCAGCCGATCAACCAGGATTGCTTTGGTAGGTGATATAGGTGCGATCAATGGAGGTTACGATGGTTGAAGATTAGAACGATTCTTTGTCATTGTTTTCTTCATTCCTCTCTCTTTTTAACATAATACACATTATTTTAATTACCTGTTAACCTGCGTTAGCCTAATTCCCCCCCATTTGTCATCTATCAAGCTCCTCTGACACTGAGACGTGTGCTTATGTGAAGTTGGAGGTTGTAGAAGCTGAATAAAGAGTTTTCTGACCCTGAATCTTAATCTGAATCGATTCACTTATCCAACTTCAAGATCGGATCCTTCTGACCCGAGCACCTGTGAATCCATGAATTTTCAGCTGTTGTACAACAGCCAAGCTCATTTAAAAAAAAAAAAAAGTCGACGTTCGGTTAATGACTCCAGAAGTCAGTACAGAAGTGAGTCTGTAAAAACCGGTATCTGTCACTTCGTAAATATTGTTTCATATGTGAAGAAACGTATAAATCAACACTTCCTGACGTGTAAATGTCACCATTGAAACAGAAATGAAACAGATTGTCACTGCAACAAAAGTCCACATTGGAAGCAAAGTGGTGCTGGAAATTACAGCAAGGAAAGGAGGCAAAGAAACAGAGCGAGAATAATGTCGGGTCAGAAGCAAAGAGATTAAAAGGATGGAGGGTTAGAGGAGGTTCGATAAAGGTGAGAAGGCAGCGAGGAGAAAGGAGGAGATGAAAAGAGACAGTAAGACGGAGATAACACGGAATATAAATCAGTCATAAAAGAAGAGAGGAGAATAAAAGTCAGGACGAACATGGCTCAGTTGGCTTGTCGGTGATTCTCTCCGTCATAAAACCTGTCTGAGAGCTGCCCCTTTTGAACATGTTACAAATAGATCAAGGTTCCTATCCGGCTAACACCCTGCACTTCTACGCCGCCAGAATCAAAATGCCCTTTTCAGTTCTTCTCTCCGTCTCCGACAAGTTTAATTTATGAACCTCTGAAGATACACAAAGACACACAAAGATACTCAGACTATTTGCTGTGTGTGTGTGTGTGTGTGTGTAAGCTGGACATATGGCCAATGTCTGCAGAATGAACTGCAGTCACCGAATAACAGTGTGCCATAATTCTTCTCTTAATTTTACTGAACTTTTCATGAGAAAATAATGTGCATATGCCTTTTGTATTTTAGCCTATTTATTTGTATTTATTGTTTTGTATTTTATTTGATTTTATTTATCTTCTTTTTTATCTTCCTTTATTGTGTTAAGAGAGGTGCACACAATTACTTATGTACATATACTTATGTATAATAACGATAAAATCAATCTGATTATGATAACTGCAGTCTACTGACTGACTAAATACTAAGAACTTGGCATTTTTCTGATGAAATGATCTCGGCGGTTCCCGAACCCAGTGGATTTCTGACCGTCACCTGCCGTGTGTTTCACTCCTGTCAGATGTGGGGGCATTCTGGCAAACATTCCACCGATTCCCCGTAGGAACAGTGTGCGATGACGTGGGTCGGGGTAAGAATGTTGTGACCATTACGAGCGCTCAAAGCTCCTTGTGTCGATCTTCTTTTCAACCACATTTGTCTCCGTCCTGCGTTCAGCTCCCAGTCTGAAGAACCACCAAGAAGCACCAAACGTACGCTAGGAAATAATCCCATATTATTAGAAATAAATGCATAGAAACTCAACTATAATTACATTTAATCTGAGTATATTTCTCAATAATTTCCACCCACAGTCCAGACCAGTCAGCACTTTATGTTCGCCATTACTTACGAGCCCAGAAGCTAAACATCTGTTGATTGAAGCTTCATTTGAGTCTCTCATTTCCACGTCTCATTCTCCTCTTACTCATTTCTTTTCATCTATACACATTTCTTCTCAAAGCCCCCACCACCACCACCACCACCCCCACGAGCACCACCAAACCTTCGTTTCCCCTCTGCTCCTCACCTCCACGTCTTCTTCTTTGACCCATTTCATGTCACAGCCGGCTAATGAAGATTTTAATCATCTATGACACCAAATGTGTCAAATTACTTTGATTTAAGCGAAGTCAGCGACTTTCATCGTGTGTTTGATGCACATCTGATGCTTTTCCACCATCTTCTGTGGAACTGAAGAGTGAATTCATTCTCATGTTACTGAACAATCATTAACAAACAATGAGTAATAGTAGTAAGATTATTATTATTATCAACAGCAACTCATAAACTGCTTTGTACAACACAAAACTTCTCTGTTAAAGTCCAAATAGAATTAAACCAGTTATGTTCTTATCTTGATGGCTAACGTTATGAGCTAGCACAGAAGGTTGCTAGCGTTAGCTAGTGTTGTTAGCTGCCGTTTGTGATTGACTGCTGATTGTATCGTCGTTCCCATAAAGTCAATCCTGTCTATATTATTGCAGGTCTTTTAGTTGTTGCTGATGCAAATTCCATTACTTTAAAACTAACAACAATCAGTGAACATTTCATCTCACAATGGACTGCAGAAGGATAACGTTGGACAGGACTTGTTGCAGTCCATTAAAAACAACATTCTGTCGCTAGCTGTAGCTAACTACTGTCCTGAGTGAGGCTTCCTACAAGCTAACACTAGGGTCGGCGCTAGCTGTACACATCAGCAGACAGTTGCTAGCTTCATTCATAAATCTGTCCTGCTTCATGTTGCTACTTCCTACGATGGTTGATAAATGCTAATCACTGTCTGTGGTGTTGTGTTGAAGGCATTTGAGCCATTTGGTCAGCTAACCTGAGCGTTATGTGTGTTGCTAGCTGGCATCTGTTATGTTTGGTGCCTTTGCAGAGTTTCA
Organism: Aeoliscus strigatus; assembly: GCA_901007665.1. Lineage (NCBI taxonomy): Eukaryota > Metazoa > Chordata > Actinopteri > Syngnathiformes > Centriscidae > Aeoliscus > Aeoliscus strigatus. The sequence goes on along the minus strand of CAAKHB010005851.1, from coordinate 24,354 downwards.
CTGAGCTTACCCATTTCAATCAGGAGTTTATGTGACTTTCAAAGTCCTGTCAGGTAGGAATTACTTGTAATTTGGTGTTTGCCTGTCACATAGACATGTACCACTGCCAGTCAAACAGACATTTGTATTCTACTCAAATCTTTGCATGAAGTCGTGCAAAACTAGGAAGTAATTTACCAAATGGGGGAACATATGGGCAGCTTCATTTTTGATTTCCTGTTTGTCCTTCCTATTCACATTTAATCCTGCCGCAGATGAAAGCGGAGTGATGGAAAGATGTATTCAGCCTTCCAATAAGTTTCTGTTTCTTGGGAGATAAATTAAATCAATTTCCTCTTTCCTGTTGTTATTTCATTGTCTGCCGCAGCGACTGACCCGCATTTGCAGTTGAGTTATGGAAAAGCCCAGATGAAATTCAACAAATCGACACAGGAGAATCTTTAAGCGAGAGAATGAAAGAGAGAGAGATTTGGTGAGTGTTTCCTTCAGTGTGTCATTGTTGGTGGTAATTGGAGAAGAAGATAGAGACGTAAATGTGTGCGGAGAGAGAAGGGGAGGGAGAGAGATGGCTTTCGGGCAGATTTTCCACAATTCATCACAGTCATTGTTCACATCTGTCTGCATCTAATCGCTGGAACGAACAAGAGAACACTATCTTTCTCCCTTTTCTCTTGCTTTATTCCCAGCTTGACTGTTAGATTTGAGTTCTCCCTGCAAAAAGCCTTTTCTTATACTAAAAATGTCTTTTTTTGGCAAGAAGGTTTCATGTCAAGTAGATGTCAACCTCCTTCTGAGGATAATTTCACCAGACGTCTCTGTCAGTACTTTATCCCAAATGGCACTGTGTTTGTCTCTCTCTCTCTCTCTCTTTTTTTTGAAACTTTTCTTCTTTCATCTTTTTCGGTGCTCTGTCTCAAGTTCATTTTTTTCATCTTTCCCGTAACACCTCACACCGTAACACCTCGATTTATTTTACTCCCATCACCTCTTAAACTGGATTTAAGCTTCGGCGTTGAATTAATGGTGCCTAACGCCATCATGAGCGTGCATACTTCTGCATCTGTCTGTCTGCATCGCTCTGTATTGAATCAAACCGCTGTGTCTGTCTTTGTTTGCGTCAAACGATGGCGACTGAAAGTGAGCAGATCTTGTTACCGCACTAACTACAAGATCCGTTTACTGTTTGTTTGTTTTTTTGTTTTTGTTGGTTTACTTCAAGTGAGAAGCGGATCTTGGTACCGCACTCAAGAGCAGCAAGATAGCCATCATGTTCCGCTCCCCACCTTTTGCAAACAAAGACGTAACAATCAGAGACCTGGGAAAGTCCCTGTGAATGGACCAATCTCAGTGGATGTTGTCGTCTGCAGAGGTCTAAGTTGCCCAGATGCATAGTTACATTGAAATGCTTCTTTGTGTTTACTTGTTTACCTTTAACACCACTTCCTGTTTTTAATGTTATATAGCTAAAGAGGAAGTAAAGAAAAGCTATGGTCACTGTTGAGAGTCTTGTTGGTTTTATTTTCATCTTTTCTCTGCATTCTCTAAACTCTCTCTCTAATGGTCTGCTCTTCGCTGCTGGACCACAATAGCAGCAGCATTTGGATTACTGTAATGGGGCTTGCGTCACCCTCTTGTGATTAGCCATATGGGGCTAGCTGCCTTTTAGTATCCACTAGGATGGACGGAGGCAGCTAAGCTGGAAAAGCACTAATCTCCAATCACCCCATTGTCCGTGTCTCCGCCGGGCTCTGAGCTAAAAGGGGGCTAATTGATGTTACCGCCTGCTTGTCGGCTTTGGGAGGAAGTGAATGTTTGTCAGCTGTGTGTCTGCAGAGGGAAAGTGATGTGAACAAGAGCAAGAGCTTCGACTTCAAATCGTTTGTGCTTTTCAGCAGGCAGTGTGAACTCTGCTGTTGTGCTTTATTTTTTGTAATTCTATTCCTTTAATCGTCATGAACTCGTCACCACCTCATCACATTAAATCGTCTGTGAATGGTCAGTCACGCCCACGCCACCAAAACCAATAAATAATATCAGTTTGATTATATTACTTTCAAATCCATCAATTGAATTTTTAAAATGACAAACCCTCCACTTTTGCATGTTAAAATTAAATTAAGACAAATGAATTATCAAATATACCACAAAAAAATCAAAACTCTACATTAATGTACAAATTATAAACTATTCTTAGACCTAATTTATTTCGGTCTGTCTTCTGTCTTATTTGTGTGTTTTGCTCTTGATACTGATAATTGTTCTATATGAAAACGTCTTACTTTACATGGTCCAATCACAGTTGTCGTCTGTGGAGGTCCACGTCGCCGTGACACCTAGTTACATTTCTGTATGTAAGCAACATATCGACGAGAACCCTGCACTCTAGGCAGAAGCGGGTGACGGAGAGTGAGATGACAGGAAATATACTGCTCACATCCAACTATAGACATGTTGGACATAGAACAGTAACATAGTAAGAGACACTGGGGTCATACATAGACACAGAATTGTGTTCTCGGTTACCATAGTAACAGATGCAGGCTCAGTTTAACGTGCACCTATACATCAGTGCACTCTAGAAAAATGTTCTCTGGCAACCTGCAGTGCCAGCAGGCCACACACACACACACACACACACACACACACGCACACACACACACAGCTGTAACTTAAAGCCATTGACAGATGAACGGCTCCAGTCATCGCATTGTGATGGCATGATAATTAAACAAACAAAGAATTATTCTCACCCTGTTTCTGCCACCGTGTGTGTGTGTGTGTGTGTGCGTGTGTGTGTGTGTGTGTCTCATTAATGGGGTCATAACTCAGTGTTTTTTACAGCTGCTGTTGTGAATGGATGAGTGTGTGTATGAGTGAGAGAGAATGGCAGCCCTAGGGGATTCTCACATCATTTGGTCTCACATATTAATTTGAAGGTAGTTTGTTTTCTTAACACACACACACACACACACACACACACACACACACACACACAGACGGATTGGAACTGAAAGAACAGACTCAGTGGAAATATTGAATGTTACAGGTTTAAGCTCATTTTAAAGCAAAACTTAATATGCACTTAGAATATAATTTCATTAAGGAAAATCTTAAAACTCAACATTCATTCATTCATTCATTCATCTTTTTCCGCTTACAGGTCGCAGGTCGGGCTTGAGCCGATCCCAGGCGGACAGTAGGGTACACCCTGGACAAGCTCATCACAGGGCCACATGAAGGGCAGACATTTAGAGTAGCCAATTAACCTCAGCATGCTTTAGGAGGTGGGAGGAAGTCAGAGTACCTGGAGAGAACCCACACAGACACTGGGAGAGCATGCAAACTCCAAGTGAACTGGGGACCTACTTGCTATGAGGCGACTAATCAACCCACCACCTGCCCGAGTTTCCTACATGTGTTATGGGAATGTAGCTTGATACAACCATTTTGTGTGAAAGTAACGGAAGAGATAGAGATCCCCGTCTTGCCGAGATTATGCTTACTGGATGAGCAAACACAAATAATGAGAATGTCAAAACATGACTTTGCAGTTATAAAGGTCGTGATGGTCACAGCAGCCTGAAATATCCTCAGGTTATGAAAAATATGTACCCTCCAGATTATAAAAATGGATTGAAACTATGACAGAAATATGAACAGAGAGAATTATTAATGTTGGGGGAGCTGAGAGGGGTCTATGGTACTGTTTCTTCTAGAGGCTGGTGAGAACAACAGGACATGAATTGAGGAGTTGGTGTGGCTGTTCACTATTCACTGTTTGGTGAGTGTGAATTACTCTGTATTAGCATGTATATGTAGATAACATGCCAGGGACCCACTGTAACCCCGCCCAACTGAGCTGTCTTAAAATGTAAAAAAAAGAAAAAAAGAAAAGAACTTTATATATATTAAATATACAAGAAACAAAGCAACAGATTCTTTTTTAGAAACTGTGACCGTCAATGTTAATCAAATGAATAAAGATGACTGATGAACATCATAGTGCCCGGTCACTTCCTTCCTGCAATCGCGTTCAGTTCAGAGTGAATATTCCAATTTTTGAGAATAGGTAGGTTTTCTTGTCAACAATGTATAAATCTCTTCAGTGATTTTTTTTATCTCTTTTTTTCAAGCCTAAAGAAAAGCAATACAATACAGAACACACTCAAATACAATCCTTTGATTCTTTTTCTCCTAAATCAAATCCCTTCCACCCATTCCATCCTTGCACTGCCAAAGTCAAGTTAAAAAAGAAGGAAAGTCACTAAACAGAAAACACATTTGAACTGTTTGTTTGACAGAACCATCAGGGGAGATGCAAATACAAACTCAGTTGATGTCATATTTTGTGGAATGTTCCAGTCAATTCTCTGGTGAAACAGCCGGCCAGACTGAGTTAATCGTCCCCTCACCTGTTCAAACTGAAAGATTCTGTTTAATGTTTAACCTGATTTCCTGTGACAACTCCAAGTGATTTTGATTGCTTTGACTAATTTTATTTTTCTGCTTTTGTTAATGTAATTTATTGTTATTATTTTATTCTAATTCGTGATTATTATTATTATCTACTTACTTGCAAACAACATGCTGCCCCCTCATGGCTTGGAGTTTGTTTTCTGGGCACTGAACTGTTTCTTGAAACACAGTACAGTGAATCTCATCATTTTCATGTCATTTTTATACAAGACACACACACACACACACACACACACACACACACACACACACACACACACACACATATATTGCACAGAAAGTCGGTTCTGAAGCTGTACACGAGTGAAGAAAACATAATTAATGAGCTTCTGTTGCTCAGAATGGAGTTTTACATTTATCTGGTTGGTTTTGATTAATAATAAAAACCATCCAGTGATCACAAGCTAATGAGATTATAAGATATTTAAAACTACATTGAAGCACAACTCGTAGATGAAGGCGGCCATCTTCACTAATTTATGCATCTTATCTTTTCTTTTGTTGTTCACCACCAGCAGGTGTCCGAGCGCGCTCATGACTGATGCAACATGTTGTCAGTTGTTGCATCAATGATCGGCTCTCAGCACCGCTGGGACCGACTTCTTCTGCAATTTCCTGTGAAGAAACTTTGAGTCCTTTACGAGTCACCAATACTTCATGAAAGTATTCTTTTTTTAAATTATTTTTTTCACTTCTTGACCAGCAGAAACAGCTCAAACACTTCAAACTTTTTTTTATGAGTTTTGCGTAACATTTACCAGATAAATCTAAGAAGAAGTTCTTAGCAGTGTGTGTGTGTGTGTGTGTGTGTGTGTGTGTGTGTGTGTGTGTCTGCTTCAGGGCGGGAAACGTATCAAAGTCCTGGAGAAGACAGATGTTGGATGTTGGGGTGATGATCGATGAGCAGCTGCAGAGTTATTACGGCACTGATGGACGTTAAAGGGGATGAGGGACGTGTTACTTTGTTTTGATGGATTGGAAATGAGGAAATGTGAAATTTCCGTCCAAACAAACAAACAAGCAAGCGGTGCCAGCCGAAGCTGGTTCGTTCTTTGTTCCAGATCAGAATGAGATGTGTTTGTGATTCATCTGCGTCTCCTCTGCTGGGCTCTGCAGTGACGCCTCATCCATGAGAATCCCATCATCAACGAGCTGCTGCGTGTGTGTGTGTGTGTGTGTGTGTGTCAGAGAGCATCAATCTCGGGGGCAACGCCGTCATCAGCCAGTACATAGAACGCAGAACAAAGCCCTTCTCAGTCCAAACTGTGACTTGTCTTCAGAGACCACACACACACGCACACACGTTGAACACAGCAGCTGGTGATGGCAGATTCCAGTGTCGCAACTATTAGCGAGGGGATGTCCTGGAAAATAAAATGAATAACATTACTTCCGTTGTATTGATTATCAGAGTCTGAAAGATGTTTGTATTCTCTCCCGTCTCTCACACGTCTCTTCTTCTTGACGCATGTCCCTGTGATAATTACAAAGACCACAAACTGGCTGGAAAATGAGTTAAATCAGTGCAATTTGAAATATGAATTTATTACCACAGATTATTTGTATGCGCCACGCCCGCTCAGTATAATTTGTGGCAACAAGCTGGTAAATGAGGCCTTGAAGGCCATGTGCACATGTATCAAAGCCATCTTTTTTTACGTCCATCCCCCTTGGCATATCAACAATATTTGGAAACGACTCCGCGAGCTTCAGTTCATCCTCCAGGCATGTAGGTGGCACTGCAGAATGGTACTTCCTTGTCTGCCGAGCAAATAGAACCGTCCAACATTTTTATGATTTTTAATGAAAAAAGCGGAAGTGGAAAATGATGCCGATCTCGTCGGACGTACTGCGGTAACAAGATCCACTTTGTCGCTGTCGCTTGAAGTAAACAAAGAAAAACACTGAGAACTGGAAATCATACAAAAACAAAGTGATGAGATTCAACGTGGAGCTATGAGGCAGACAGACAGACGCAGAAGTAGAAACGTTTGAGTCTATAGATTTAACCCCAAACCCCACATTTCAACTTAAAGTCTCACTTCTGCAGCACAAACACAAGCAGGGAGCAAGGTCAGGGTGGGGCGACACATTCCACAGCTCAGCATGAGAAGTATGTGGATCCACTGTCCAGACGCGAAGGAGGCGTATTCAAATGTTTTCACCCTGAGACCTCGTTTCCAAAAAGTGCAAAATCAGCCAGAACGCTTCAGCTCAATTCAGTTCAGTTTTATTGTAATCTATATAATACTACACCGTCTGACCTTTGACCCTCAGTCAGAGTGAGGAAAAACTGCCCCAAAACCCTTTAACAGGGGAAATAGAGGCAGATCGCTGTCCCTGGGACGGAAAGACCAATGACAGGTGTTGAATGTACGATTTATCTTCTGAAAGTGCATGTCTGATGCATGCGGAACGTGGAAACGTTCACACCACAAAGCATCTCCGTGTCAACATGGCCGAAGCCTTCAAAACGTATTCAGCACATTGAGACCAAGTAGCCGCATTGAAAGACAACACACAAAGCATGAGACTGTTTGGTTGCTACAGAAACAAGAGCAGGACTCCCACCGGTGAAGTGTGTTTCTTAGACATTAGTTTTCATGTTACATATAAGACGAGACATTTGCTCTCAAGATGGGGGCATCATCAGAGTAAGAAACGGGCTGTGAAAAATAGGTCTGATTCGTGACCGGTCCGTTGGGGACCGCTGACCTGTTGTGCACCCGCTTACGTCGGCGTATCGCTGCGGTGCCTCACTTAACCATCAGGAAAACTCAGAGACGCACCGGCGTGTCAGAGCATCTGACAAAGTGGACGCTTGGCGAGAAAATGACAAGAGTGGAAGATGAAGCCCATTAAGTTTCAAGCAGAAAGACACGTTCCGGTGAGATGCACTTCTGTTCTGACTATTTTTTTCAATGGATGATTGCTTGGTCACATGGTCACAACCAGCTGGCAAATGATGCGACAGGGTCACAGCGCACGGCAACCGACGATCCAGCCGAGACAGGATACGTGAAAAAGTCAATCAGGAGGGGGCAATCAAGAGTCACCTGAGACAGTGTGTGTGTGTGTGTGTGTGTGTGTGTGTGTGTGTGTGTGTGTGTGTGTGTGAAGTGTGACTAATACATTTGAGGTTAGGATTAACTTTTCAACCCTGAATATCGTTCTCGCTAAACCTCCTGACACAATACGCTGTCTAACACACACACACACACACACACACACACACATAGAGTATGCAAATGGATCACTTCTAAAATAGCAAATGTTTACTGAGATGAAAGGTTTGGCTTATTTTCTCCTCTCTAAGAACATCTGAGCCAAAATGAGTGACTGCCAACAGTTTTTATATGTGTGTGTGCGTGTGTGTGTGTGTGTGTGCGTGTGTGAATATCTAGCGTCTTTGTACCTCCTCACTCCTTTGGCAGGTCTTCAAACGCAGGAGTTTAATCTGGGTCCGTGTCATTGGCATAACAAAGGAAAATATGCACTTGTAACATGTTTTATTCTTTAAATCTTTTTCTCGGTAATGAACTGAACCTCAAATATCATTTTTGTGAGCGTCTGCCACCACAAACCTTTTCTGCTCAGCCTGAAAATATTTTACCATTTTTTTTTTTTTTTTTTCAGGGAATATGTTTAATGTCCAACGAGCTGTGTGAGAAACTAATGTGTCTTTTCTGCCCCACAGTTCCAGCACCACTCAGCTCGACTTCCTTTCCTCTCCACTGGGACAGATCCTGGTACCTGCTGCTGTTTGTGACTCCTCCTCTGTCAGGTTCCATCCAGCTGAGCTGATAACGTGACGTCAACAGACTGACGGTCTCTGATTGGTCACAGAGACAGGAGGACGTCACAACCGCCATTTATTTTTATTTTCATTGAAATAACACACATTATTTTGTTCTCATCTCCTCATGCTCATTTAATGACTTTCATGGATGCAAAAGCATGACATCTTGTTCGCGTGGCTCCTCAAGGGCCACCTATCCTGCAGGTTTTAGATGTCGCCCTACTCCCAATCTGCTGTGAAGTTCTGCAGAGGCCTGATAATGAGCAGCTGATTTGACTCAGGTGTGTAGGAGTAGGTGGCCCTCGAGGACCGGGACTGGCCACACCCCTGGCGTAGCTGTTGCTATGACGACCCCACTCCCATCATGGAGTAACTGAACGTCTCCTCTGGGGATGTAGCACGAGTGGAAGAATGTTCACCCATCATTGACGTTCTTACTTTAAAAAAAGAAAGAAAAACTGATTGAGATAGCCCCATATCGAGAAGGTCCCATGTTCGATTCCTGACGTGGGATGTTTCTGTGTGTCAGCTGTGATCAACCCAACCGCGACCCATAACTGGAGAAGATGAATGAATGAATGAAGGAAAAACGGCGTAGATCTGTGTTGTGACATGACTCGCTGTAGGATCTTCTATCTATTGATGGGTGGCGACGGCTCAGGCGGATTTTGGTTGTTGTGCTGTTTGAAGTGGGTTATTGCACCACGTTGGTCAGCAGGTACGAGTGTCAATCACTCTGTGAGCCGGATCACGGAGAGCAGCAGGTTGCACAGAGTTGCATCATGTCGGGTGAAAAGTGCTGGAATGAAAAGGAACTTCTGAAGAGCACCAAACAAACAGCAGATTAACTGCCTCTGTCTTATTGGACCACATTTACTTTTAGAGGTGCGATTGAATAAATGCCCCCCATGTGTTCTGCATCGAACCGGCGGCTGCAGAGGTCGCTGCCGTTGGACACATCGGTCACAGCAGCAGACATTTCTGCCGATACATTGATTTGAGGAGAGACATTGATCCAAAAAGACGAATTATCACGGCCTCTTCTGTCAATGTGAACGTGTGAAAGTCTTTGGAGTTTCCTCCGTTCACCTGGACACTGATTTTACATGGTTCTTCCGAAATTACTGTTATTTTCTGTCAGATGGCAGGAAGTGAATATTTATATGTACATTAGGCTTATTTATTTATTCACAAAAACAATGTACATCGCTTATTTCACGATAGTTTGATAGCTAGATAGAAATAATAATCATATCTTTAATGTTGACACATTAAAAATGTTTTTTTTTTGCCATAACACAGAAATGGGAGTTTTTTTTTTACGTTTTGATTTTTATTCGAAAAAGCTACCTAAGGTCACGTGCAGCGTCCTGCTGATGTTTTGCGCCCTGCTAATGTGTAGCAGCATGCTAACCTGTAGCGCCGTGCTAACGTGTAGTGTCATGCTAAAGCGTAGCACCATGCTAACGAGTAGCACCGTCACGCTACTGTGAAGTCACACTGACATGTCCACGCTATCCAGTGTCACGCCTCAGGTCAAACCCAAACAAAGGAAAATATGTGATATTTAAACACTTTGTTAAACTACTCCAAAATGTTTTTATTCTCCATGATGAATGGACGCAGCTGAAGCTGTAAAATGCTCCACATCAGAGGAGACAGATGGAGGACAGGATGCCACCATGTTCACGTTCTAGCATCTTCAATACTGTGCACACACACACACACACACACACAGCGCCTTCCCCTTCTCTCCACTAATCCCACAGCTGTTATCAGCTGCACCCCCCCACACACACATTCACATTCTCTCTCTCTTCCCCCACTTACTCCAACCTCGTCCCTGATGTGCTTCCGCTCTCAACATGTTAAAATGTGTGTGTGTGTGTGTGTGTGTGTGTGTGTGTGTGTGTGTGTGTGCTGTTTCCTGACGCATTACAACATTTCAAACCTCTTTGTTCAGCTGCAGTTTTACACACTGATGAGGTTTGATACTTCACGAATACTTGAAGAGCGTTTGTTCTTCAGAGGGTTTCTGTCTCTAAAACTACATGATCTGACTGTTTGAACGTTTGTGTTTTCACCAGAACATCAGAATAGAAGCTAAATGCTACAAACAGTACCATCAAAGACCTCATTGACCACCTCAGTTCATGTACCGCCAAGTACCTGATGTACCAGTAGATACCTAAAGTACCAATGCCAGTAGATGTACCAGCAGACACCTTAAGTACAAGTAGACACCCGTTGTACCACAGATGTACCAGTAGATACCTGAAGTACAAGTAGACACCCGTTGTACCACAGATGTACCAGTAGATACCTGAAGTACCAGTAGACACCCATTGTACCACCTTAAGTACCAGTAGATACCCGTTGTACCACAGATGTACCAGTAGATACCCGTTGTACCACAGATGTACCAGTAGATACCTGAAGTACCAGTAGATACCCGTTGTATCACAGATGTACCAGTAGATACCCGTTGTACCACCTTTAGTACCAGTAGATACCCGTTGTACCACAGATGTACCAGTAGATACCCGTTGTATCACCTTAAGTACCAGTAGATACCCGTTGTACCACCTTAAGTACCAGTAGATACCCGTTGTACCACAGATGTACCAGTAGATACCTGAAGTACCAGTAGATACCCGTTGTACCACCTTAAGTACCAGTAGATACCCGTTGTACCACCTTAAGTACCAGTAGATACCCGTTGTACCACAGATGTACCAGTAGATACCCGTTGTATCACCTTAAGTACCAGTAGATACCCGTTGTACCACAGATGTACCAGTAGATACCCGTTGTACCACCTTAAGTACCAGTAGATACCCGTTGTACCACAGATGTACCAGTAGATACCCGTTGTACCACAGATGTACCAGTAGATACCTGAAGTACCAGTAGATACCCGTTGTACCACCTTTAGTACCAGTAGATACCCGTTGTACCACAGATGTACCAGTAGATACCCGTTGTACCACAGATGTACCAGTAGATACCTGAAGTACCAGTAGATACCCGTTGTACCACCTTAAGTACCAGTAGATACCCGTTGTACCACCTTAAGTACCAGTAGATACCCGTTGTACCATTGGATACCCGTTGTACCACAGATGTACCAGTAGATACCTGAAGTACCAGTAGATACCCGTTGTACCACAGATGTACCAGTAGATACCTGAAGTACCAGTAGATACCCGTTGTACCACAGATGTACCAGTAGATACCTGAAGTACCAGTAGATACCTTGTACCACAGATGTACCAGTAGATACCCGTTGTACCACAGATGTACCAGTAGATACCTGAAGTACCAGTAGATACCCGTTGTACCACCTTAAGTACCAGTAGATACCCGTTGTACCACAGATGTACCAGTAGATACCCGTTGTACCACCTTAAGTACCAGTAGATACCCGTTGTACCACCTTAAGTACCAGTAGATACCCGTTGTACCACCTTAAGTACCAGTAGATACCCGTTGTACCACCTTAAGTACCAGTAGAACAGGAGCAATAACAGTGTTTCAGCCTGAGGACGCTCTGTGTTCACATTAAAGGCAGAAGTAGTGTTTTTTGAAGGGCGGGGGCGGGGGCGGGGGTCCTCTGTCGAGACAAACCCAATCAGACGCACAATGACAAGTTATTCCGTCAGGTTAAACACAGTTTAACACAATGGGTGTTTTTGGGTCAGCGTTCCCTGAGCGCGCCGACAGACGCTCCTCTGACACCGGCGCCATCATACGACGGCCGGCACACTTTGTGGCTTAGAGCGGCCTTTTTAACTGCTTAAACTAAGCTCCTTTGTGCCCTGAAAGCAGCGGTATGGGGTGAAAGAAAGGGAGAGGAGGGGAGGATTACACCATCCTCTTCAGCCGATCGACAGACAATAGCCGCACGCTTAACAGATTAGATGGTCGTAAGGTTTCCGACGCACTGTAAACAAAGCTAAATGGAGGATTTTCACTTTCTCACTCTGTATCCTTCCCTCCCCACTGTCCTCCCGTCTGCTCTCTCAGTCTTTGTTGGGACAATTATCCACTTTGTAGACGCCCCGATCTGTTTTCAGGATTTATGAGCGCGTCCACGCAGCAACAAGCTAAAATCATTGAAGGGATTGTGAATGTAAATGTCGCCGTTCTCTTTTTTTCTTTCTCCGAGCGACTTCCACCAGACAACTGTCGCCATTGTTTTATCCCCCCGTGTGCTGACGAGGACTGAATATAAACTGTGGATGAGGAGGATGAAAGTCAAGACAGAAGTGATGACTCGTGGTGTTTCTTAAGATGCTTATTGTCCGATGAAGAGCCAAAGCTCCTGGGTTTTCTTGTTAGAGTGCCAGTGAATTCAATGCTCAAGTCAATGACGGAGAGCCCGTCTCCTCCGTCCCGTCTCCTCCACCATCATAACACCATGTAAGTGTGGTGTGTTAAACCGTACACCTACTGATCCAAAACATACATACATCCGCCCAAGCCAAGTGTGTGTAGTGGTTATTTGGTTTCAATATCAATGGTGTCAATGGAGTGAAAGTAAAACAAGACAACTAATATACCAGCACTTGATCGACATTTGAATTTCCTGATGGAATAATAATAACAATTAATAATAATAATAATAAATAATAATGATGATGATGATGATGATGCAGATACATCATGTACCAGCCTAAATCAAGGGAAATGTAAAATGTAGAAAGTAAATCAAATAAAATGTATGATTCAAAATTAATTTTGAAAACATGATTCTAACAGTGAAGCAGGAATCAGAAAACAGGCTGACTTCCTATACAGGAAGTGAGGTCATAAAGTACACCTGGAAGAGGAAACAAAAGCTCAAAACAGGAAGTTGGAAGGAAAGAGAGAAAGAGTTGATGAAAAAAAAAAGTATGAAACCAGTTCTGAACACATATTGACTCAAATTAATCATGAAACTAAGAGAAAGAAGCAAGAATGACAAGAAGAAAGAACGATGACTCGCAAAGACAAACTGCAATAAATCGTTTGGAAGGGAATGGGAGAGGAAGCAGAAGCCCGGAACTGGTGTAAAAGACAAATATTCCCTGTCATCAGGACCCAGCTACTCTCAGATGGGTGTTTTTTGTTTCTTATTTACTGTTTTGGGTTTAAAATGAAGGTGAACTTTTGAGTTATTGTATGTTTCCTATTTGTTGTGTGTTTGTTGAGAGCGATGAACAGAAGCTGACGCACCGGCAGACACCTGATGTGTTTGTGTTGCTAATCACTGGATTAAATGGCTGATGACCAATGCTACGCTAACAAACAGTGATTCATCTCTGGAGCAACCACTTCCTGTTCTACACCTTGTACTGTTGGTGCTTCGCGGTGGATTTTGTGTTGGATCTCGGCTCCCTGTGTGACTGGTTGTCAGGTGTGAGCTAGCATCCAGCTGCAGATGATGCTAACGTGTGAGGTTGTTCTCAAATCCCACGTTCTCGTGTTGGTTGGGAATGCAGAGGTCACAGTATTGTCCAACCATCTCTTTACTGGAAAAAGGCTCCAGACAGCTTTCTTTGTCGGCGTCTCTCCTCTTTGTGTGTGTCCTTGTAGTTCTAAACAGTCATCCTCTGGGAGACGACTGTTGTTCTTACTGCCTCGGTGCGAGCGGCACATTGGACGCAAACGTGGGCACGTTTCCTGTGAAACGCTGCCAAGCTGCTGGAGAAACGCCTGAAAGTTTCATTTTCACTGAAAACTGCAAAAAACAAGGCCAGTGTGGGGAAGACGGCGTCCCAGAGGACCGGTACCCATAAACATCACACTTAGGATGGATGCCATGTTTATTTAGCATCATCGGAGACAAAACGAGTTTGTTTGCACAGCAGATTATTCTCAGTCGCAAAAGAGCAGCAGTTTGGAAATACAGAAGTTCCCTCTGCAGGTTCGACGTGAAGGACAGACAACTATTGACGCACACATTCACACCTACGGGTGACTTGGAGTGACCAATTAACCTCCACATGCTTTAGGAGGTGGGAGGAAGCTGGAGTACCCGGAGAGAACCCACAGCCCAGGAACTTCTTGCTATGAGGAGACAGTGCTAACCACTCTACCACCGTATATTATATTTATATTATATTACAACTTACTGTTTTTACCACCAGTGAAGCTAAGTTATTATTTGATTATTTGATGAAATTGACGTCAAATTGTAATTGTTTACCTGCATTCCTGAAAGGAAAAAAACTGTTTGATTCATTTCTCAAGTGAAGCCAGAGAGCCGGCTCCAATTGGAATTTAGAAAGATGAATCAAAATTAAAATTCCTCATTTCGGTTTTCAGTCATAAAAATGTCATGAAAAACACAAACGCACACGCACACGCACACACACACACACACACACACACACACACACACACACACAGAGTCTGTATATACAGGAAATAGTTACAGATGTGCGTGTTTAATTGTTCTTAGTTTCATGTCGGTTTTGGTTCCAGCCGACAGCTGACAGAGAATCACACTGGACGTCATTGTGAATGAAAGTGGTTCTAAGAGGATTTTCTGTGAACTCGTCATGAAACAACGGCACAGACGCTTCAGAACAAGTGGATAAAAGACACATATACCAGGACTTATATGAACTCATTTAAACACAGGAAGGAATTATTGTATTAAAGAGGGAAAGGGGATTAAACCATTAGCGGCCTGACCTTTAGAGGGCTTTGGTGTGTCACTGCGACTGATGCTGGAAGGATGACGGCTCCGAAACACTAATATGGACAAAGACCCCTGACGGGTCAACGTCTGCGCACACACACACACACACACTCGTCACTCAGGTTGACAGATGAGTCCGTCGGCGGAGCAGCAGGCGAGCGTCGGCTCTGATGTCAGTTATTTTAATGAGAACAGAACTTCACCCAGTTTCCTGCGCTGCGTTCGAACCCCCTCAGGAACGACGTAATCCTGCTGCTTAAACTCTTTCCTCGGATCTGCTTGTTTTAAGCTCAGAAAAACGCCAATGAGACTAAAAATGGTGTTGTTTACATATCGGATTCTCTGCAGCTGAGTCGACACAGACGGAGGTGTTTCATGCAGCTGGTTGTTTCACCCTCCTCCTCTATTTCTGCACGACTTTGTGTTTATTTTATTACATCATCGGTTTATATTGACACAAGAAACTGGAAGTGGGATTCCAGAAGTCGTTTCTATCTCTGTGTGTCTGTCTGTGTCGCTCTGCGTTGAATCTCGCTATTGTGTTTTTGTGGTTCTCAGTTTTTCTTTGCTGTTACTGCACTAACTACAACAAGATGGCTGTCATGTTCCATTGGCCAGTCACCTTCAGAGCTGTCTCCCAGAACATGATGCGTATGACCTAAGTGCGCATGCGTCAGATTTTTTCCTCTCCAGATACATGATCAGAATACTTTACGGCAGACAGCTTTAATGTTCAAAAGTCAGACGTATAATATTCTCATGGAGTGAAAAACGAGAACAAAACGCAGAAATAAGTCAGAGGACAGACTGGAATAAGTTTAGTCAAAGAACAGTTAAATGTAGAGTTTTAATAGTTTAATAGTTGTTTTGTTAGGTAAGCTATTTAATTTAATTCTAACATGCAAAAGTGAAGGTTTGATGTAGAATTTGTGTAGAAATGTAGAATTTCATTGATAAATGAATAAATAATAGAGCGTCTTATTGTTGTATCAAATCGAAAAGAAAAAAAAAATCATTGGATAATTTCAGGGCCTTGTTACTCTTAAGATGGAGCTGAACTGTTCCATTCATTTCACTCCACAATCCACTTCCGTGTTTTCCATCCTCGCTCGTTTACTCTCGCTTAACGTCTGTTGTCTCTCGCCACACCTCCACCCTTCACCTCCACCCTTCACCTCCTCCATCCTCTTTTCATTCTTCTCCTTCATCTCACCACAGTTTTTTTTTTTCATTCTAATCTGTGAGGACTCTTGTAACGACAGTGTGCAGATTCCAAAGGCCTCAGAGGCTTCACGCTAAATTAGCCAGATACACACACACACACACACACACACACACACACACACACAAATTAGTGAACAGACTCACATACTGATGTGATGCCCGCTAACGAGGAAAATGCGTCAGCCGATAACGAGGGGCGAAGTACTGACAACACCTTGTAGTCTGATGACGTCCACTAATCAGGGTTGAAGTCTGCACACACACACGCACACACACACACACACACACACACACACACACAGAGGATTTTTAAATCTTTTGATTTATGATCCCAGTCACACTGGGCTTGGCCCGGTGAGATGAGCGCTGACGGAGGCTGGATGGGAGAGGAGGAGGGGACGAGAGGGAGCGTTCCCTCAGATGCCTCCAACAAGAGACAAAAAACAGTTGAAAACACCAAAGCGAACGTGGTCGTATCGTTCAAACGGCAGCAGACCAGTTTCCTGTTTCTGACTTGTTTATTAATGTTTTCGGGCATCAAAGACAATCATTTAATCGTGGTTTTATTAGCTCAACACTGATGTCGTTCAAATGTCAGAGTTGATTGCTGCTCCGTCACCAGTTGACTCGACTGAACGCTTGGACACGAAACAAAAACAAGGAGGTTGTCTCACGGAAATCAGTTCTCCACTTTGTCTGCAGCACAAATGAACCCCAGCGTGGTGTTTTTCAAGAATGACTGTGTATTTTAGCTGACGAGCTAACGAGCTAACGAGCTAACTCCACACCGTCTGAAGGAGCTGCAGCTGGACAACACATCCTTCTTCAGGACTCATCACACGACAACTTATGTCCTGTGTAGTACTTACTTCCTCTGTTGTACTTCCTGTGTGGTACTGGAACACATCCCCTCCCCCGACACACAGAGGAAGACCGAGTGCAGAACAAGTTCCGACTCAGGTTTATTTAAAAGTGTAAATCGTGGTATTTACAAAGATCAGGGAGACGCGGTTCAGGTTCGGTATGATGTAGTGAAGTTTGCTGTGTGTGTGTGTGTGTGTGTGCGTGTGAGTGTGTGTGTGTGTGTGTGTAATATGATGGCATAGGCACTCTGTTGTGCTTCAAACCTCTATCTCCTCGCTGCAGCTGGATAGAACACAGATTGGACCTGAGCTATAAATACTCTCCCTGAGAGACACACACACACACACACACACACACACACACACACACCATAAATACACCTTGATGCTGAGCTTGAGCTCGGTCTGCTCTGCCAAACCTGATTAAACAGGAAATAAATCGCTGAGGCCCACGCATCCACCGGCACACGTCTCTCACAGATTGATGCACCTGAACACGTGGACACAAAGAGCGGACAGGTGTTCGCTGCTGCTGCTGCGACGCCTCCGTCTTCACTGCTGGGGAATTTAAATACTGGCAGGTGAAGCTTCAGGTCCAAGGAGAATTTAGTGGAGGAAAAACAAGGAAACTGTGATTGACAGCAGCCACAGCAGCCTCAGGCGACGGCCAATGACGACATGTTCGCCTGCACTTGTTCCACTGCAAGATGTATGTACGAACACCAGGGGGCGATCAAGTGCTGGAAACATGTCACCAGCAGTCTGATTGTTTCCTGCGCTCTGACAGTTTTCTTTCTGACTGATCCTTACCACCGGTTATTTAATCACTGAAGCTGACAGTTATTTGCGGAGCAGTAGATTGTCCATGTGGTTGTGTGTTTTCAGTGCAGTGAGTCTTTTTCTTTATCTTTCTTGTGTACACGTACGTCCATTTAGATTTCATCAGCAGCAAGTATCGCTTGTTGTGCAGAGACACGTCCCACCGTTTCTTCTTCTACTCTTGTTTGCAATGATTTCATTTTAAAAAGCAACTTTTTTCTGGAGTTGATTGGTCAAACATCGGTCCGAACGCATCCAGTGGAGCTGAATGCTCATTCGGACTCATTTCGACCGTCTCTCATGTGACGTGATCGAATGTGTTTGCTTCTCTCCCGCTGCTGCTGGTGCATCAGTGTTTGTGTGCGATAAGGAAAGGTGATAATTACTGTCTGACCATCTCCTGTGTACGAGCACTGACGCACTTACACTGTTATTCACTGAACATGGTGCAAAAATGAAGCGTCCCGGTGGTTGGAAATGGTTTTGTTTTGTTTCTTAATTGCTCCCTCTACGTCATAATTATGTCCTGTTGGTTTGCACTTAAGTGGACAATAGATAAAGGTTTGTTCCATTCTGAAAGAGTTAATTAATTCAAAAAAAGAAGGACAAATATCTCCGGGACGCGTCCTCGTCGAGTCCGACTCGGTACATGAATTCCTGACTTGTGATTGGAACATGGCTGCCATCTTGTTGTAGTTAGTGCGATAACATGACCCGCTCACTTTCAGTCGCTATCGCTTGAAGGAAACAAAGAAAAGCACTGAGAACCAGAAAAGTGGTCGCTGACATCCTGTGTGGGTCTACAGCCAACGTCCATTCAGACCAGCTTGTTCACGAAGAAAAATCTTGAATATTTAGATTTTTTACATTTCAAAGTGAACCAACATGGGGCCATCACATCGATGAACGACTCACTCGATGACATTTTATGAATATCGCAAACATTGAGCAGTATTTTAGCTAAATGTTCAAAAGTTCCTAGACCTTAGTTAGTAGTAGTTAGTAGTTTTCAACTACAGGGTAGTAGTAGTAGTAGGACAGTACTTAGTAGTTTGGAAGTGTCCTGATCAGTGACTTCCTGTCGTCAAGTAGAAAGCGACTTCAGCCGCCGTCGTCTCACAGACACAAATTAGACATTTTACAAATGACAAAAGACCAGATGAAACAGTCACTTTTTTTTTCTGAAAGCGCAAAGGAGAATATTGAAAGACAAACCCGTCGGCGCTCAGGGGGTGGTGGTGGTGGGGGGGGTGTTCTGCACACTGACTGCAGGTCTCCAGTGGATAGACTGGGCCCGCGCCGCGTTTGGTTACGTGTTTACTCTGAAAAACTCATCTCCTGCAAATCAATACTCCATTTACGCCGCACTCACAAAGACGGGAGCTGAGTAAGGAGCGCAGTCCCCCCCCCTCCCCCTCCTCCTCACCTGCTCCTTCGCTCTCTCTCTCCTCCACCACGTCTCCAGCCCCCTGCTCATAATTCCATTTCATCCTGTCATCCGTCCGATCGATAATGCTCCTTCTTTCAATTCCTCCTCTCTAAACGGTCCAAACTGCCTCTGCTCCTCCTTCTCCCCCCTCATTTCCAGCCTATCACTCTATTTTCTTTACTTTTATTTGTCTGGAAACTAAAGTCTCCGTTTGGTCTCATTCGGTTCAGAACATAATCAGGTCGTACAACATTGTTCAGTCTACACATCAGCAGAAGGAGGAAAGCAGGAGAGGGAGGATAAAAAACACACACATTTGAATAATAAATGACTGTTCTAAATATACTTAAATATGTTCTAAATATACGAATTATACTTAAAAAGAATAATAATAATAATAATAACCATACATTAGACCAAATACTGTCAAAGGTTCATCTGCATGGATTATTACAACACAAAGACACATTTTTTTACAAGTATTATTCAATATTAATGTGTGTGTGTGTGTGTGTGTGTGTGTGTGTGTGTATACACACACACTGATCCATGTGGACTTCACTGACTTTTTTCAAATTTAATTTCATTACTTTGTGTCCAGTGTGAGTTGTAAAGCTGAAGCTCCATCCTTCATCCCTCCATCCCAAGAAACAGAACCACTTCCTCTCTCATCCTCCCTTTCCACTCCCCCCTTCCTTCTCTCCTTCCTTTCCTCTCCTTCTCTTGCTCTCCCCTCCTCCCCT
>CAAKHB010005850.1:4730-19986 GCA_901007665.1 Aeoliscus strigatus | reverse complement strand
GATTTCATCTCTGCTTTTTGCGGATGATGTTGTCCTGTTGGCTCCTTCGAGTCAGGACCTTCAGCATGGGCTGGGGCGGTTCGCAGCCGAGTGTGAAGCGGTTGGGATGAGAATCAGCACCTCCAAGTCCGAGGCCATGGTTCTCGACCGGAAAAAGGTGGCCTGCCCCCTCCGGGTTGGAGGAGAGTCCTTGCCTCAAGTGGAGGAGTTTAAGTATCTTGGGGTCGTGTTCACGAATGAGGGAAGAAGGGAGCGTGAGATTGACAGGCGGATCGATGCAGCGGCCGCAGTAATGCGGTCTCTGTACCGGTCCGTCGTGGTGAAGAAGGAGCTGAGCCGAAAGGCGAAGCTCTCGATCTACCAGTCAATCTACGTTCCTACCCTCACCTATGGTCATGAGAATGCCCGAAAGAATAAGATCTCGGATACAAGCGGCTGAAATGAGTTTCCTCCGCAGGGTGGCGGGGCGCTCCCTTAGAGATAGGGTGAGGAGCTCTGTCACCCGGGAGGAGCTCAGAGTAGAGCCGCTGCTCCTCCACATCGAGAGGAGCCAGCTGAGGTGGCTCGGGCATCTGTATCGGATGCCCCCTGGACGCCTTCCGAGGGAGGTGTTCCAGGCATGCCCCACCGGGAGGAGACCCCGGGGAAGACCCAGGACACACTGGAGTGACTATGTCGCTCGGCTGGCTTGGGATCGCCTTGGGGTCCCCCCCGGAAGAGCTAGAGGAGGTGGCTGGGGAGAGGGAAGTCTGGGTGTCCCTGCTTGGGCTGCTGCCCCCGCAACCCGGCCCCGGATAAGCGGAAGATGATGGATGGAGTTTTATTATTATCAAGACCTAGCTGCTAATTTTGATTTAGCATCACTTTTTTCTAGCTGCCACTGACGTCCCTGATGGAAGTTTACAGTGATGTGGTGGATTTAAATTTGTCTGATCACTGAAAGGTCATTATGTCATTGTACATCAGCAGGTAATGGAATTGACAGGGCTCATCTGAGCTGCGTTCACGCAGCCTGAGGGGCCCAGAGTTCAAGAACATTGTCTCCAACAGCAACTTGGTCACTGGGTAATAAGTAGGACGACTGCATGGGGGGAATCCAACTGTTTATGCACAGAGTAAAGACAATGTGGGAGTGGGCATGCTACTTGTGGGTGCCAAAGGTCAGGATGTGCATTAGATTTCAAAATTAATACTGTCTGCAGTAAAGATAATGTAGCAAAAAGATGGAGGAGACAAATATATGACAACAATTCTGGAACAAAATGAAAAACAATGAATGTATTTGTAATAATTTTGTTAATCTGTTTTAAAAAATAAAATAAAAGAAATTCAACACTTTTAAGTGTGTGGAGCTCAGTGGGGAGTGGCCATTCAGGGTTCAAACTAGAAGCTGATGAGACATTATAATGATGCTGCTGCATGGTTCAGTCCACATCCAGAGGGGCCAAATATCCAATTAAAACTCTCTCTCTCTCATTCTCTCTCTCATCGTAGTGAAGTCATTACTGGAAACCCTGCATGTAAATTCAATTCAAGACAATACCTCTGTAGAAATGGTTCAAAACAACCCACCAAATGTCATTTGTGTTCAGTAATTGTCGTGCATGAGATGTAATCCATCATGCTGCGCTTTATGACAGAAATTCAACCTTTAAAGAGGTAGTGCACACTAAAACATCTTTAGCTGTAAGTTAATTGATTTGACAACACATTAATGCTGATTTATAGTGGTTACTTGCCAAATGTATAAATTTGCTCCATCTATCTTTTATCATTCAATCATCAGGGAGGTGACTGACAGTCTAAATGTGTCTGTACAGACCAATGTGTCATGAGGCATTCTTGGTTTCACAAGGCTTTTCAGACAGACATTCAATGTGCAATGCCAAGAACCCTGTGATATGAGCATGCATTTAGTCAACTCCATACAGATCAAACTGGATTGATACTTGCCTGAACAAAGCCTTAAGATGCAACGTTTATTTCTAGGTAATGTTCAAAAACACACCTCAAATTAGATTCTGGGGGAAGTTTTACCAACTAGGTAAACAATGAAAATATATTATGTATTAAAGGAGGGCGAACTGCATTAGTCCAAAAACTAATTGGAACGCCAAACCCTTAAACCTGCATTCATTCATCAATATAATGGCCAACAGGGTGCAAATCCTCCTCTACTCTATGGGTTCTACATTGAAAAAGAAGCATGTGGGAGTCTGAGAAGTCACACTTATCTTCAGATTAGCTCTGCTTGAGACATACAATTTAGAAAAAGTGCACCACAGAGGCCCTGGGAGCCCTGAGTGCTTTAGCTACAGGTCCTACTGGAGCTGTTAGGACATGGGTCCACTCAAGTTAATTGATATTGTGGAGAAGGTTGGGGCATCTCTACTTTACTCTTCTCTGTGATATCCCAGTGATATCACTGATCAACTCCTGTCCCCAAATACCTCACAAAGCCTTCATCCACCTTTTCCATATCATGCACTGGAGGACTGAGCCCTTTATGTGATAAGATATTGTGGCCAATCAGAAAGAAAAAAGTGATGACATGCAATTGCAGGTTCCTGTCAGTGCCATACTGGACTCTCCTATACCAGCATGTATACTGTAAAAGTACATATGCAGTTCACCACATTATGCATTTATGCATCAGGATCTACAGCTGGCAGGCGGGAAAGGGCAGCTGATCTAAGCTGACTGGTGGTAAAACAAGAGTGAGAACTATATTTTATTTTCTGACCTTTTGCTGCTTGCTTTCACACCTGCACTATTCTGTCCGTCTCGCTGATCACTGTGTACAAACCAAGCCAACAGAAATGTCTCCATATTACACTATAAAACTGCTCTGCCTGTCTTCCATCTTTAACATAATGTACTGGATTGGCAAGGCAGCTAAACAGTGGACACGTTCTTTCATCAGTACAATGTGGCCATTACTGGACATGCAGCAGAAGGAAGGAGGGCAGCTATAGGGCACTGGTTTATCATCATGGGAGAGTATGTCACATACTAGTAATCAATACTTCAACAGCTGAAGCTGTCTCCTCTCCTCACTATTTCCAAGGATCTTAGTAATTTGTTTCAACTAGTCTTCAAAAGCCACATTCATTATTTGGCCACACATTAATCATTCTGCATGTCTGCGCCCTCCCTCCAAACAGCATCTCTGTCTAATTGAAATAACCATACTCATTGGTGGGGTTAAGATCAGTTTAACCCATGTTTTACACACTTTAATGATCCTTGACAAGGTTTTGTTTCATAATTAGTCTGCAAACTGCACTCACATTAAATTAATTTTGAATCTAATTGCAAAGTCATAATGATGAAGTGTGCCTTCAAGTTGTTCCCTGCAACTATCTCTAAGAATGACTTACGTACTTAGGCAAAGGTAAAACCTAAAACAGACTAAAACTGGGTTGCAACATACAGGTGTAAGTCTGTTTTTTGCGATCTGAAAATATCACTGAACCACCTGCCAAAAGTCAATTAACATAACTCTGCACACAACAGAGAGATAGGAAAAAGCAAATTCAAATGCAGGGAACCTGCAGGCATTCAGATAAAGCCACTGTTAGAAGCAGGACAATTTAGCTGCAAATAGGAAAAGTATGAGTAAAGACATCTGTGTGAGACTTTTTTTTTTTTAACTTGAGGTAAGGAAGAAACTGATCTTTTTTATTCAAAATAATTTCAAATCATTCAAATAACTTGAACGGCGTGTTCCTGCAAAACTTTTTGCAGATAGAGTGGACATGTTAAAGCCTTGGCACAAATGCCATACCACTGATATGAATAATCCCAATTTTTAAAATGAACTATATGTCAACATTGGATGAGCATTTCTGACAACACAGTATCTAGCGGCACTTGAGACTTATTAATGAAGTATGATTTATCAAAACTGATATAAAGCGACGTCATATGACGTCTGTTGTTGGAAGTTTGTTTGAAAGGTTGAGCTGCAACGTCTCATTGAGATCTCAGGTAAACCAGTGACATTTCCACAGCAACGGTGCGTTGCTTAGAAAACTTGAAAAGTGAAATAATGTATGAATCATGAAACAATGCAGTGATGTTGTAATCTACAGTCGAATCTGGGCTACCAGACCTGAGCCTTTTTACATAAGAAAAAAAAAAACAAAACTCTCCAATATTGTATTGATGCATTAAGTGCAGAGGAATCTTTTAGTAAAGGCTTAAAAAATAGCTGTGGGCTCATATGGTTAAACTTATGCTAATAAATGCATACACAAAAGAAAAAAATTGTCAATTCGTGTAAAACATATTGGTGTATGTAATTTATCATTTCTTGGGTAGAGTGTTAATCTGGACTGTGGCTAATATTCTCTGCCTGATTTCTTTCTTTTTTTATTGAAGAATATATAAAAAGATACAAAGTTTACAGTCACAATAAATGGCCTGGTATAAATAGAATCGTAGGAGCACGGGTTTATGTTGCTGAGTTTTCTTGCAATATGCACTTTGACAAGTGTTGTTGTCCCATGAGGAACACTTCATGGCATGATAAAGTAACTAAGCAGATATGCCGTGTGCCCGACTGTTCTGTCTTCTGTCCGGCAGACTGTGTGAAAAGCCTGCATGTGACATGTGCTCCCCGCCGGGGCTGCAAGTGAAGGCTGGGGGTTCACCATGAATTTATGTTTGCACTCCTGATCGGTGTCAAAGAACAAATCTGGGTCTTGCAGTGTCTGCTGCTGCTTCTTTGCAGAGAGGAACACAAACCTCTCTGCGTTTAATTTGATGCTTTTAATAACTATATAAACACACACATCACACTTCACCCTGACCTGAATGAACCTGTTAAATCTGTAATGATACTGTGTGAAAAGGTTCTTTTGCTGCTTTCTTTCTTTCATCATTTAAAGAGGGTTTTCTCTTAAGATTCGCATTAAAAAAACATTTCCATTCTGAGAAAAATCTTTGGTTCGAAGGTTTATTTGTTGGTAGATTAAAAGCCATTGTTTTACTAGTTACAGCTGTTTCATATAGTAACAAGTATGTGTTTTGTCAGTATGTACTGTTAGTCCTTCTGCTCTTCTATCCCTGCTGCTTTCCTCTAGTTCTCCCTTTCTCGTCTTCTACGTCTCTGTTTGTCTCTGTCCCTGCTCTCTTTGTTTCACCCCAACTGGTCGAGACAGATGTCCATCCACATGTAGCCTCGAATCTGTGCCTGTAAAAGGAGGCTTTTCCTCAGCTCCATTGCTAAGGGCTGCTCATGTGAATGTTGGGTTTCTATTAGAATAGTCAGTTTGTTAAGCATCATGAGATAACAGCTGTTATCTCATGATAACAATAACGAATAAAATATGAATGACGAAAGACATTCTGTCAGCAGAGACAATGCAGAAAACAAAACAAAACATATGCTCAGCCATCTGTGGCTGCATGTTCAGCAGTACATTTTATTTCCACGAGGGGCCACTCAGTCAGTTGACATGGCAGAAGAGGCAGTTTGATGGCGTCATCATGAAAAAGTGTGGAAACAACCAACAATGCAGATGATAAAAATGGTGTGTCAGACATCACAATCATGGATGAGGTAATAATACGTTTCATTCATGCTGAGTGAGTTATGTTTATTTACATTATGCCATTAGCCAGATGTAATAAACTTGCTAATTTACTACAATGTCTGTAACGCTACGTGATGAAGGCAGACTGCACACAGCACTGTGAGCCGAGGTCAAAACGTTCAAGCTAAAATCACTTTACAAGCAGTTAAACACTGCTAGCAGCTGGATTGAAAAGACTAGTCTATTTGATTGGGACCCCAATGAACAATATATATTTGTAATGGCAGACTCAACAGACTCACAAGCAGGAATCAAGACACGAGGGCAACTGGCAGTCAGAGATTTAATAAACAGACACCCAGGCTTACAGAGGAGTGAAGAATCAAATCCAAAAACAATCTTAACACAAAAAGAACAGGGAACTGAGTAGCTGGTATGTTCTCTAAGCGTTCTGTCACACCTAGAGTCTTTAGTGCAGTTAAAACAAACTGGAGATCGTTTTCCTGCCGGTGCAGTTTGTTTTGTCTGGTGTGAACACAGTAATGACACCAGGTGCAGACTGGAACATTTACCGGTAGACCAAGGACCCCAAAAAGAGGTGATTGGAACTGGTCCCAATCTGACTTATCTAATGCATGTGGGGGAGCATACTGGGCTAAAACTGGACCTTTACCATTATTGTAGGCACTGTATGTAAACACTTCTGTGAAGATGTGAGACTCATCAGCATTTGGTTACATGTAGAGTAGACAGTAGACAGATCTGAAGAATAAACTGAGATTGACTCTTTGATGATTGATGACTCTTTCATTCTTCCCTGCGTGAAAAGAAATTGAACCATGAGGAAAATGATACAACTTGTAAACCAAGTAAAGTGTGAAATCACCCAAAGACAGATGCGACGAACTGGCAAAGCCTGAGGGTGACACCCAAACTAACAGCGTGAGCTGCTAACAAGGGACAGGTGTGGTTGATCAAGGCAGAGGGAGGGAGTCACGCAACAGGAAACTGGAGGTGAAGGTTTCTGGGGAGAGTATTGGACTAAGTGGGCACAAAACACGTGACACGTTTCTGTATTCCTCTGCATTTGAAAAGCTTTAGCACTTCTTGTAACTTTCAAATTGTGGATGAAGAATCGCTGTAGTTAAGCAAAAAAGTTTCAAATTAAGCATGTGATAGGCTTCCTGTACTTTATGTGGTGAGTACACCCTCCGAGCGTAGAAACACAAATCCAGCTCATATTGACACTGTAAATTTGTTTTTCCTCTGGCCCCAGTAATACTGATGTTATCCTGTCTGGATGCTCTATGTGGTGGAAAAGGAAGGCAACTTAAGTAGAGAAGAAGGAGCAGCAGAGGGAGTAGTGACCTGAACTTTAACAGGATGGAGCCAATCCCCCGAGGAGTAAACATTCAGTCAACACTGAGCAGCCCATATCTGTGGAGTAAATGGGCAGTAGAGTGGAGCATGTTCTTCCCTAACAGAGCCTGGGTAGCCTGCCAGGGGATCTGAACTTGTAATTCCCCCTTGCAGCTGCTTGAATCATCAGCCGGTGCACTGATAACTTTTGCCCCAAAAAAAAAAAAAAAAATAAATAAATAAATAAGGTCACAACTCAGAAAGGGATCTCCATTATCACGGTGAGAAAAGTGACCGTTTTTAAAATGAGGATGTAGAAAGTATTAGGTCTGCGGAGCAAGAGCAGTCAACAGGAAAAATAAAGTCAGATTTTCTCAACATCACTTGTGTGCTGTAGCTCCAGTCTATATTTGGATTATTTGTCAATCTTACAGAATTTATATTTTTTCCCTTTTTGATTTGCTGAAAGTACAATAAAAATGTTTGAGACGGCTTTGCGCTGGAGACCTGTCTCATTGCTGTTGTTATCTGACAGGTGTTTGACTTACTGTTTGTTTGTGTCTGTTTATTCTCCTTAAGACTGTGGATATAAAACTATAGCATCTCTTGATAATTGCATTCCTCCCTGGGAGGCTGAGGGCAGCCATCTGTAAATGGATGAAGAAATAATGTAAAAGATGTTTGAGCGAATCAAACGTATTTATTTGTGCAACGTGCCATGTTAGGTGCTATGGCAACTGTAGGTGGGTCTGGGCTCATCGCCACCTGCACCGGTTTCAAGAGCATATTGAATTAAAAGAATTTATTTTTAATTACTTTCGCTATTAAGTGCCGTCCAAAGCACATGCATTATATATGTACAGTTTCAGCCTGTATGAGGATTAAAAACGCTGTGAGGGAACCTTGCCTCAGGGCAAAATGCACAAATGCAATTAAATTCATTTCAGTGGAAAAAAGTGGACACCTTTTCTCACAGTCAGGACTTTTAGAAAAGCAAAAAAAAGAAGGAAAACAATCCTGTCTGCAATGTGAGAACATGAAATTCATTATACAAATAATGAGGACACACTTTAATTAGTTTTGCGTACAAGTGTCCTGAAAGGGAAATAAGCCAGCTGAGCATTATTAAAATATGTATTAGCTGATTTATTGCAGTAGCATATGGAGGTATTTGGCATTGAATGTTATCATGTCATATCTTTGTTTTTCTTGAACTTACTGTGGTACTTAAGATTCGTCAACTGTGTTTGCTGATGATACGTTGCTGTTGCAACATAGCACACGTGCTGTCCTTTTTTATCCATCCTTTGTCTTTGTCTGTCAAGATTGGAAGGTGTACAGATAAGAAAGTAAATAGAACACAGCCCAATTACAGCCGGAAGATCCACTGAGAGGTCAGCGGACTCACCTACACACACCTGCCTCTCCAGGAGGGAGCCGCACATCAGCGGTGAACTTGAAACATGAATTGCCTATTCTTGACCTGACAGACATTTGTGCCTTTCAAAAAGCTGCAGGGAAGTGTTATGGCACGCAAGGTAACATAACAGAACATGAATTCACCATTCTCTCTCTCTGCCTTTCACCCTTTCAAAAACACAGGCACAAAGAGAACATGGTGTGTTTGGATTTTCTTTCAATAGTAATAAGACCGTCAGGGGGTGGTATGAGATGTGTGAGGATTCAGAGCCACAGACAGTGGTAATTGCACCTGACAACAGGTTGAGCACAGTGACACCAATCATATCCTCCATTATCATTACGGCTGCACTGCATGCACACACTACTAGGTAAACAGAGTTACCCTCCTGGCACCGTCTTATTTTTTGTTGATTGTCTGAGCTTTCCTGGTGTGGTGTCCCTCAGCCTTGGTGTCACCTGGAGGCAGCTAAAAGCTTTTTTGCACAGGTGTTACATATTCTGGAGCCCCTTTATCTCCAAAGCCTTCAGGCCATCAGTGGTAGTCAGAGGAGAGGAGAGATGTGGTACTTGATTTCAAGGGTGCAGGCCTTTGGATATAACACCTGTTGGAGTTTGGATTATTTATTTATTGTTAGTTAAAAGGATTGATGGCCATTCACAAACAAATAACTGTTTAAAAGCTGCATCATATGCCAGAGAGCTGAGGGACATTTAAGTGTTGGAATTAAAGTTACATTTCTTCTAATGAATAAAACGCATATGTTTTCATCTTCAAAATGCTTGTGGGTTTTATAACGTTTCATGTCAATTCTGGGTTTATTTAGCAGAACCACACATTGTTCCTTTTCTATAAATAAATAAATACACAAATACATAAATAAATCTTCTCATATATCTTTTGATGTTTAATAACAATGACAAAAGCTCTGGTCACTGAAAAATGACGGTGAAGAGAATGGTGAGGACTGATTTCTGGTCCACATGTAGACCTCAGACAGATCTGTTCTTTATCAAAACCACGAGCTCCATCAACAGTTAACCTTCAGATGGTTGATGACTTGTCAATCATGTCTGGAAAGTTAGACAAAACCTCACAATTCAAGTCACAAAGTGGAGGTTGCCTTTTGCAGAATGATCTCAGTTCAGCAATGTTTTGGTGACATCTTGATTCACTCAACTTTAACCGTTAAGATTGTTTTTGTTTTATTTTTTAATGAGAGCAATCCATCTGAAATGTGTCCCTGTGTTATCGAGTCATTCATGCTTGCTCATGTCAAATACACAAACAGCACTTGGAGGGGAAAAACACGTTATCCTATATTTCATTTTCAATTAATTTCTCATTTTTCATAGATCTAAAGAATATTTGTGCGTGAGTCAGCACAAACATCTGTCCTCATCATTTTCAATGAGTGTAAGCTGTCAAGCGTATAATCAGAAAATCATGCGCTGTCAGTCATTTTCCATTTCAGTCAACGCCACTCAGTTCTGGTTAAGATTTGAAGCTTGGACCTTGAAGGATAATATCCTGGATATGAGGAGCTGGGGAGAAAAAAAATCCTCCGCAATTATCACCTGTTCTTCTCACCTGTTCCTGCAGCAAATGAGAGGTAGATCATGTTTTCCATGTCATGAAAAGGATTTCTCTGCTTGTGTGACTTTCCAATTTTTGTCTTTCTCACAAAAATGTAGAAAATCCAATAACAACAACCATTTTCAATATTATATGTGAATATTACCATGACGCAGAGGTGTTCAGCCGGAAACAAAGACAGCTGCCTCACAGCTCAGTGCTGACAGATAAAAGAGGAGGTGAAGTGTTATTATGGCAGGAGTGTACTCAAAGGAATGCAATGGATGTCCACGCCAGGGTCAACTCCGCTCCTCCACCTCGAGGGAAAAAATCTCCAGCTGAAGCATCATCTGCTTTGATTTTTTTTTTTTTTTAAAAAAAACCTCTTTTGTACACACAAAACATGGAGATCTGTGGCAATCACAGACAAGCTGCTGACTGAACTGTGCAATACTTGCACATGCAGTAGATTAGAACATGCCGTACTTTTGAAATGCTTTTAACACGACTAAATGGAAATTCAAGTCGGTCATAGTCATATGGCACAGTTTTGTCTTCATTTGCCTTCCACTTGGCATCCGCATAAAACTGACAAGAAACACAAACAGATGAATTGAGAGGTTGACAAACGCTTTGCAGGAACCATTTTTATATCCATCCGACAGCAATAAACTGTTATTAGAAAACATGTAATTTTATCTGACAGGTCTTCATACAGACAATTGCTGTCTGGTTGCACTGCAGACATTTTGCAGTTGGTGGCTTTTATATTCAGTGTTGGACCAATATGATTAATTTTTCTTTCTAAAGACAAGCTTTCTACAAATATCATTTTGGGTATTTTCAGAAAAAAAACTGAACCTGCCTGTATTCCACATGCAACATTTGATATACACTGCTCAAAAACATTAGAGGAACACTTCTTAAGTATTAGCGTATTAGAGTGTAGCAACCTATCAGTCAAACTTGATCAGGTCAGTTAAGTAGCAGAGGGGGTTGTTAATCAGTTTCTGCTGCTTTGTTGTCAATGAAATCAACAACAAGTGCATCAGAGGGGCAACAATGAGACGGCCCCCAAACAGGAATGGTTTTCCAGGTTGAGGCCTGGTTGAGGCTGATTTTTTACTGACTGACTTTCTACTGCTGTAGTTATTCATTTGGCTTGGATCAACATCTCTGTTGATAGCATGATGCGGTACCTGGACGATACAGAGGTTGCACAAGTAGTCCAACTCCTCCAGGATGGCACATCAATATGTGCCGTTACAAGAAGGTTTGCTGTGTCTCCCAGCACAGTCTCAAGAGCATGGAGGAGATTCCAGGAGACAGGTAGTTACTCCAGGGGAGCTGGACAGGGCCATAGAAGGTCCTTAAATCCTCAGCAGGATCAATATCTGATCAGTATGAGCACTGCCAGAGCCCTACAAAATGACCTCCAGTAGGCCACTGGTGTGAATGTTTCTGACCAAACAATCAGAAACAGGCTCCATGAGGGTGGCCTGCGGACCCGACGTCCTGTAGTGGGCCCTGTGCTCACTGCCCAGCACGGTAGAGCTCGATTGGCATTTGCCATAGACCACCAGAATTGGCAACTACGCCACTGGCGCCCTGTGCTCTTCACCAATGAGAGCAGGTTCTACCTGCGCACATGCGGCAGTCGTGAAAGGGTCTGGAGATGCCGTGGAGAACGTTATGCTGCCTGCAACATCATCCAGCATGACCGGTTTGGTGGTGGGTCAGTGATGGTCTGGGGAGGCATATCCCTGGAAGGATGCACAGACCTCTACAGGTTAGATAATGGAACCCTGACTGCTATTAGGTATCGGGATGAAATCTTTGGACCCACTGTCAGAACCTACGCTGGTGCAGTGGGACCTGGGTTCCTCCTGGTCCACGACAATGGCCGACCTCATGTGGCCAGAGTATGCAGGCAGTTCCTGGAGGATGGAGGAATTGATACCATTGACTGGCCCCCACGTTCACCTGACCTAAACCCAATAGAACACCTCTGGGACATTATGTTCAGGTCCATCCGGCACCGCCAAGTTCTTCCTCAGACTGTCCAGGAGCTCAGTGATGCCCTGGTCCTGGGGGGGCACACAAACTACTGCGAATCATTTTGAGTTGCTACAATGACATTTTGGCAAAATGGACCAGTCTGCTGCATCATTTTTTCACTTTCATTTTTGGGGTGTCTTTGATTTCCTCCCTCTATAGGGTGGTCATTTTCATTTCTATTATGTGGAATATGTGTCTAAATTATGTGGCATCATTTTGTTACTAATACATCACCTACTTATTATCAGGAAAGATATTCAAGAGTATTTTTCCCCATGTTTAGATATGATGTGTTTTCGAAGTGTTTCTCTAATTTTTTTGAGCAGTGTGTTTCATTCACATGCTTATGTGTGTTATTCAAAGGATTAAGTTGTTTTCTGTATACTTTAACAGACGAGGTGAAGTGGACTCAATAAAACCAAGTTTCTGAGGACCCTTTTCACAAACCAGGTTAAGGTAAAAACCTTGCATTTTGGCAGAGACTGCCAAACACAGAATGAAAACCAGGCCGTACATGATATGCTGCGTTTGTGGCTGTTTACTCCTGAACTGTCCTTTGTGGACACCAAAGACACGTTTTACTGACGTGAAAGCTACTTTTGTTCAGCAGTTAGAAGTCTTCTTTCACTGTTTATCCACTGGAGACAACGTCCAGTCACTTACTCAGAGCAGAAAGGGTAGGAAGCATGTTTTTTGCACAGTTGGTCCTTTTGTTGTGTTCAGCTGTATTGGTCATTTCTGTCTTTGTCATGTCCTTTATTTACTTCTGTCGGATGCTGGTTTTCTTTGTTCTGTTTCCTTAGCTTTGTTTTGTCTAAAAGGCCTCGCAAGCACATGACACTGGTCGCCCATGGAAGGCCTCGTTGGCTTTATGACTCTGGTTCTGATGTCCCCTCTACATCTACTACTATTACCACTGTTAGTATTAGTAGTACTACTACTACAACTCCACTGATACAAAAAGAGGCCCCTCTGAACTAAACGACCACAGTAATTAAAGCCAAAAGAAAGTCTGAAGCCTGAATATGATGAATATAAAGTCACAAAACAGGATAATAGCAACACAGATATTCCAGACAGTGTATGACACGTGGGAGACGATATTACTTCATTAGGCAAGTAAAATGAACTATATTCTCAACTGTGAGTTTCCTTTAATTGAATGGGTTGTTAGATGGTTGCAGTGTGTGAGTCGTAAACCCTGGTGGTGTTTATTGGAGCAACACATATAAATACATGCAACTTGCAAGTCTATAACCTGCATCCATCTCTGCATCAGACTTAAATGTCAACGTAGTTTCAGCCACTGGGAAAAAACAGATGAAGAATGGAAGGTGTGTGTGGGGAGGCCTAGCCTGCTCTGAAGCAGTTGTTCTTTAACATAGGTTATAGTGATTCATCCTACTCTAATAGGATCACATCATAGTTTGAATATGATCACTTAATGAAAAAATTTCCAAGGCATTGAACATCCCCCGGAATACCGGGGTCCAAACCGGCGACCTGCACCAAAGTCACTGAGCTGTTTGTTTGTTTGTTCTTTTCAGAGCCATATTCTGACGTTCCAGTTCGACAAAGTTGTTTACCACATTTATGAATTCATTACCTGGACAGATCCTACTGTCCCACTCACATATGTTCATGTCAAGACGTGTGTAGTTTCACTTCTGAGTGGAGTCCCTGTGTACACATCCAAACTCTTACACAATTATAGTTGGTAAGAAAAAATGATGATGCTCACAACAGCACTTCAACAATGAGCTGCACACTGTTGATCTGTGATCTGTTGTGTTCTACACAAAAAAAATCACAACAAAACATGTTAATATGCGTCAAAAAAAGTTGTCCTGCTCATCATACGTCCCTTAAGTGCTCACAATCCTCTTGCAGAAGTTTTCAGATGACTCCTTCTTTACTGGCTGTATCAGTAGATGTCAGGGCGCTGAGTGAAGGAGTGTGGTGGATGAATTTGTGAAGTGGTGTGGGAGGAAATCACCTGCAGCTTAACATCACAATGACCAAAGAGCTGGTGGTGGATTGTAGAAATCCAATCAGCATCATTGGTAGTAAGATGGACACAAAGGATGATGACACTGACACCATGTATAAGAATGTATAAGACTTTCTCAAGACTATCAATATCTGTAGAAAAATGTGGTGGTTGTATCACCCAGTGGTAGCTACGTTCAACAGACTTAACAAGCTAATCAGGAAACTGGCTGTGTCCTGGGAGCGGTGTTTGGCGGAGGTGTTGGAGAGGAGAATGCTGAGGAAAGTTCTCAGTATTGTGAACAATGCCTCTCTCACTCTCTGTGTACAACATTATTTTCCTGTCAGAGCTCCTTCAGCTGTATACTGAGATCACAGAGGAGATCCACAGAACGCCACAGGAGGTCTTTCCTAGCAGTGGCTATCAAACTCTATAACACCCCACCCACCCCCTGGTAGAGTAGTTTTCTGTTCTGTCAACATTATGTGCACTATTACTATTTGTCTCCCTGCTGTTATCATGTTTGTATGCTCGCAGTAGTCCCCATCTTTTAGGTACTGCATGTTAATGTTCAGACACAGATTATATTATATTTTGCATGTTTTTTTTATTTTACTTTATATACTATTTTGTATGTACTTCTTTTCCATTACATGCATAGTATATTACCCAGTCCTTTGAAATCCATTGCACTAATGAGTTGTTATTTTGTAGTTGGACATGCAGTTTTGTAAACTATATAGCACAACTTGATTATTTCTCGCTAGAATGAGAACAGAAACTTGTTATATCACATGTATCTGTTTAACTCTCTAAATATCACATATATGTTTGTCTTGTAGTTTCAGCTCTCTCAGCGTTGTGTTTTCATGTTCACTATCAAGCATCACACAACTGTGTAATCTCACGCTCTGAGAAGCAAAGCTAGATGAGCATCTGGGGGATTTTCACCTCCAGACTGTTTTCAATGAAACTATTATGATCTCTGTCTTCAGTAATCCTGTCACTCGCTTCTGATTTTTCAATTTGCCATTCTGTGCTCAAAGGGAGCACAGCAGGAGGTGCCGGACCCCGTTAGTCTGTTTTTGCCGTGTTTAGAAGACTTGGCATTTAGACGAAACACAAAGGAGAAAGAGATGGTCTGCAAGTCCTCGTGCATCAGCGGATTCTCAGTACCAGGAACCAAAGGACACACACACACACACACACACACACACACACACACACACAACTTGCTATCCAAAGACTTTGCTGATCAAATTCAAAATTCTGTCACTGTATTGCCCACATGTAACCTGAGATTTCTACAGAAAC
>CAAKHB010005845.1:0-10152 GCA_901007665.1 Aeoliscus strigatus | reverse complement strand
AGGGAGTCAGTGTGCAGGGAGACAACCCCCCAGTCTGGGTAGCAGCTGTCCCCATAGAAACACTAGACCTAGTGAGAGATGCAAGAGATGCACACCCTCGAACCAAGTCCCTGACACCAGAACAGATACGAGACAGCCAGGAAAGAGATCCTGTCATAGGCCCAGTTCTGAATTATAAGAGGGATAAGCACCATCCGTCCAGGAGAGTGCGCTTTCACGTGAGTCTCGGTGACTATGTGGCGATCGCGAATGTATAAGAATGTTTTTTCTTGCTCTCTGCAGGAATAAAATACACAAACAATTCAAATGTGTAGTGGAGGTCGGCTTCATTCCGCACCACGCTACATCTGTCAGTGTGTTTACATGTGAGTTTGAGTGGCCATTGTGAAGAATTCTTCGTAATTATAAGATATTATATATAAAACCCTCTCTCAAGGAGGTTATGAATCAGTGCTAATTGTCTGTCTGTTGGTTTTCCCAAGTCACACTCTGTGATTCTGCCCGAATCGATTTAAATAGACAAGACCAGGTAGTTGAATCTTGTTATCCTTATTGGAAAAATGTGTTAGAGTCCCCTGACTTTTAGGGAAAGACCAGGTATATATGAATCCTGTGATTCTGTTTAGTACCGGTTGTCCGTTGGTGTGTTCAGATTGAAAAGAAATAATCAGGGACATAAGTATACGTAAGGACATAGGTGCACAGTTGCACTAAGACTTTGGGAAGTTGTTGTAGCTGGTGTGTATGTTTGTAAGTCTGTCTGTATGTTTGTATGTCTGTCTGTCTGCATACAAGATTGAACAGGATTCATGACAGTTGTCACACATGTAGACATTTTAATTTGAATCTTATTGAGAATAGTAAGAGTACACTAGTAAACGTCAGCCTCAAAGGTATGTTGTGACCTGTTTTTTTTTTTTTCTGCCAGTTAATTGAATGTTTGTCTGTCAGATTATCAGTGGTACCAATGCTATTATTTTGTTGCAACATGAGTTACCAAAACTGCAAAACTGCAATTGGCCTTTGACTTGACTTTGACCCTTGACTTTTGACTTTTGAAAGGAACGACCAAATAAATAATTGGGGGGAGGAGGGGGAAACGTTGAGGAATCTTGCCAAAGATAGTGGAAGAAACAGATCTCCACTAAAACAAACCTTCAAAATGGAGCAGAACAACACCAATTTAAATTTAAAAAGAAAAATTAAAAAAATAATAATTTAAGAGAAACAGTTCTGTAGAATTTAGTTAGATCTCTTTCACTGAGTAGAAGATAAAAAGTTTGCTGCCTTGAAAAAAAGAGAACAATATAGGTGTATGCAATGCAGAATCAAAATCTAAAAAGTTTGAAAAAATCTGAGTTAAAACTATAATAACGAGAAGAAGAAGAAGAAAAAAAAACAAAGCAGATGTTGGACAACCCCTGAGTTGAGTCCTCCAACAAAAAAAAGTCTCTGAATCAACATGAGGCCAACGTCTATTCTCACCTTCAAACGTCACATGCCATGGCTACTGTTTCCAGGATGGTGAGATATGTGATTGAATTGGATTAGACCTGTTAACATTCAAATTAAATCAAACCCTGCCTGTGGCACCTCCATTGAGTACATGTGAATGTATACTCGCTTTTCTGGTAGCTGATAGTTACAGAAGATTATTTCGCAAACTTTTTTGAATGTGTCCAATGTTTGAAGGAAGGCTTGTATCTACTGCTATGCAGTGTTGCCAACTTAGCGACTGGCGACAAATCTAGCAACTTTTTTGGTGATCAGAGTCTCCAAGATCGCGGGAGGGGGAAAAATAATTTCGCCGTTTTCTCCCTTCTCCCCGTTCAGAGAAAGAGACAGAGAGGGGCAGTGGAAGAGAGACACAGGCAGAGAGGGGCGGGGGCGGAGTTGAGAACAGCGTGGAATGTCGCCCCCCCCCCGCTCTCACGTTTTGATTGGACCGCTCGCTCGTCTAGCGACTTTTAGCGACTTCTGGGCAGGCCAATAGCGACTTCCGATGCTGGGGAGTTGGCAACACTGCTGCTATGTACCTGTATCTACCTGTATCTGTCTACCTCTCAAGTTTCACCACTTCTCTCCTGTCAGATCATCCCATTAGCAAATCTAATAGGGCAGGATTGTTATTTGAATTTAATTAACTCTTGCAAACTGCAACAAACAAAAAGGGAAAGGCCCATGTTTGGATGCCTACTTGTCTGTATATGAGTGGACTAATCTTTATATTCAGCCCTGAAGAAGGGTCGTGATTCCCAGGGCTACGTGGACAAACATTTTTACCAACAACTTGCCTTTGACATTTTGCGGTGGTTAGCACTGTTTATAGTGTAGCATTGCCTCATGGCAAGAAGTTCTCAGGTTCGATTGGGCCCTTCCTGTGTGGAGTTTGCATGCTCACCCCGTGTCTGTGTGGATTCTCTCCAGGTACTCTGATCTCCATCCACCTCCAAAAGCATGCTGAGGTCAATTGGCCACTCTAAATTGCCCGTAGGTGTGAATGTGTGAATGGCTGCCTGTCTACCCTGCCGTCCGCCCATGGACAGCTGGAAACAGCTCCAACACAATCAAACCTGTAACCCGAATGAGCGTACGAAGATGAATGAATGAATTAACTTGTCTTCATCCATGATAGACTCTTGCTTATTCTGTTCTTTCCTAGACTAACGACTGTGTTTTACAGCCTAAACTGGCAAACACTGGGTCTTGAGAATTTTCTACAACAGTGCACAATGTTTGTTATTTAAGTTATAAGATAATAAGCTATAAAAACAAAGTTGATACCATAACAAAGATGTATGTATTTTTTTACTTTGATTGGTGTGCATTCCAAATCTTTTTATGATGCCACTGCTGGCCTGGCATGCGGTACAGGCCACTGGACTTTACTTTGCCACTGGGTTTACTTGAA
Organism: Aeoliscus strigatus; assembly: GCA_901007665.1. NCBI lineage: Eukaryota > Metazoa > Chordata > Actinopteri > Syngnathiformes > Centriscidae > Aeoliscus > Aeoliscus strigatus. The sequence goes on along the minus strand of CAAKHB010005845.1, from coordinate 7,241 downwards.
GACGTGTCACCCCTTTCAGGTAAGCCAACGACTTAAGGACTCTCAGATGACTGACAGCCAGGGATGGTGACCTGATACCCACACTCCTTTGTGTGAGGTAATGACTCAACTTAGTATTAGTAGCAGGACTCCCCACTAGTCAGTTCAGAACTGAAGAAGCTTCTCGGATGAGTGGAGAAACGTCTTCAAGTAAACCAGAAGTCCAGTGGCCTACGATTTAACCCAGCAAGGTACCATGACCTGGATGACTGAGAACCTTCACAGATATGTTTCCACACACTTTGGGATGGATACTCTAAGATTAGTGCGGGAGTACGAGAAGACACATAGGAAACTTGCAGACGACAGGAACCACCTACGTTTTAACTTAAGATGCAGACAGAACAATATCCTCCCAACAGCCTATGACTTGAATCTTCAGTGAAAGGACACAGAGCGAACATCATTCTACAAAAGGCACAGGACCAACTACTAAATGAGAGAGTGAGACAAGTTCACTTCACCACTGACGCACTCGAAGAGAGACTACACCAAATGTCTGAAGAGTTAACAAGAACAACCAACTATCAAACTCAGAAGCAGAATAGCTCAGACTCAAGGTCACAGCAGCACTAGCCGGTGCAAAACCACCCCCCTCGGACCTGTCCTGTCAAGAAAGAAAAGCCCTCCTCACCTCCTTACAAAGGGATCAGGACATCACCATCCCTCCAGCAGACAAAGGAGGATGCTATTGCAATTCCTTACTATCAGGTTCCCCTAACAACTCCCTGAAGCCCCTTCAGCTGGTACAAAACGCCCCTGCTCGTGTCCTGACAGGAACCAGAAAAAGGGACCACATATCACCAGTACTAGCCTCTTTACATTGGCTCCCAGTTAAATACAGAATAGATTTCAGATAGACCTCATACCTCAAAAATCTCATAGTACCTTATCATCCAAATAGACCATTACGCTCCCAAAGTCTAGACCTGCTTGTTGTACCCAGAATTTCCAAAACCACAGTGGGTGGCAGAACATTCAGCTATCAGGCTCCCATCCTTTGGAACCACCTTTCACTTTGGGTCCGGGGGGCTGACACACTTTCTTTATTTAAGAATAGACTTAAGACATTCCTGTTTGACAAAGCTTATAGTTAGGGCACTTCTGTACTAAGGTGTACCAACGACTTACAGGTGACTGACAACAATGGAGGGGGACCCGAAACTCACACCCGTTTCAGGTAAACGACTTAACGACTCTCAGATAACTGACAGCCAGGGAAGGTGACCCAATACCCACACTCCTTTGAGGGTATCGGGTAATGACTCAACTTAGTATTAGTAGCAGGACTCCCCACTAGTCAGTTCAGAACTGAAGAAGCTTCTCGGATGAGTGGAGAAACGTCTTCAAGTAAACCAGAAGTTCAGTGGCCTACGATTTAACCCAGCAAGGTACCATGACCTGGATGACTGAGAACCTTCACAGACAGGTACACTGATTCAACTGAAATACAGACAAAAACAATGTATTATTATACCTTGCTGCAGCTGCGTGATAAGATCGTCGCAACGCGAACGATGCGCCCTTACCCTTGATCAATTACCCACTAAATTCAATCTTCAGTCAATGCAACATCACCCAGGCGAATCGACCGATTTCCCAATTCCCAAATTCCCGTGCAGGGCCCACTGCGGCAACAAGGGCACTTACTGGCTGTCATAATGATACAGGGAGAAAACAATATTTCTGCCTGTACTCTCCTCTCATGCAGTCTACGCCTCGAGGACACCTGGCTGGTATGTAGACACCATGACGCTGTCCTGATAGCTTCATCCATTCCGCCAGTTGTTATGTGTCTATTTCTTGCAGGAGCCTATGTCTAAGGCTCGCTGGGAGCTGCAGTGGCTAGCCTCACCTCAGCCCCACCCGCTGCTTTGCCTTGGTCTGTTCCGCCTTGCCACCGTTGTGTCCATGGTTCGCTGCCACATATGTCAGCTACCTGGGGCAGTACACCAACACCTGAAAACTTGTGTTGTTCGTTACTAATGTGCACAGTTCTTCTTTTTAGGTTGTGTAACTGAAGGGGGTTTTCATTCATTTTTGTTTGATTACCCATCCTTTTTTACAGTTCCTTCCACTGAGTTTTGTTTGGTTGGTTAACTATTTTTTTTGGCTCTGTTATCTTGTTTGTTTTGTGTATGTTGATTATTCGATTATGTTGTCACATATCATTTTGCCTTTCAGTTCTTTTGAGCAGTGTTGCCTTCTTTGCATATGGTTTGTGACTAATTTTGTTTTGTTAGGGTTTGCAAGTTATCTTTTGTTATTGTGGTTCATTTTGATTTCATTTGGTAATTTGTTTGGGGTTTTTTGTGTTTGGAGAAACTCCCCCATTAATATATTTTATTTGCCCCAAGCAGCTGAAGGCCCAAAAGGTGGCGGAACAAGTGTCGGTGGTGGTGATGGGAATCCCTCCCTATGTTCTGTGCCGTTGGTGTGGTTGTGTGCACTTTGGTGTGTGTGTGTGTATATATGTTTGTCACGTGTGAGTTGGGTGACCTTCCCTCGGGCTCCCTATAACCTTCGTGGCCCGGTCCCACCTGTTAAGCCTCAGCTGAGTCGGCGCCCTTCTCTCTCCGAACGCCTCCCTCTGAGTAATTCTGTGATTTTTGTATTGTACAAATGTATTGTACCTGGAATCACAGTCTCATGCTTAATGGGTAATGAACCTGAGTACCTCAACTATCCCTTACATTCTATTATCTAAATTCCCTGGGTGAAACTCCCCAGGTGGCGTTGTCGGGCGTGTCTGTTTGACAGACAGTAAATCGTCCTGGATCAGTAGGTCGGCCCGCCACGCTAGGATTCAGAAGCAGAGTTTGCCTACTTTGCCTACTTTGCCTAAGTGCACCTCGCTGGGTCCTCTCCACACCTCTTCTGTGAAAAACTGCTTTTAAACCTGAGAATCAAACTGACCCATGACTCATGGAACCCGCCAACTCTACGTACCGTTTGAAGATTTTGGGAACTTCTTGTCTCTCTAGCTGTGCGCCTAGGGCACACCACAGCCCTCCAGAAAGCCAGTGCTCTCTACCTCCCGTGAGGCGTCACGTCAAAACCTTGTCCATTCATGCCAGGACCTGCAATCAGGATAACCTCGCCTCCAACGGAAATTTAAGGCTGGAAATAAATTCAGACAGCCTATGCCCTCCACCACCACGCTTGTTATTCCTCGATTCTGGAAGTGGATGCCAAGAGGCAGATGTTGGTGGATTACTACTGATTTGGGGGAAAAAAGAACAGTTATCAGCTGGTCTTTTGCATCAACTGTTAGATGTGTTTTGCAGCATATGGGCCCATTGTGAATACCCATCTGGCTCATCTGCCTGGTAAACACTGGTTAACCTGACTCTAGAAGGAGACCTGGCCACCTTTTTTTGATTCTTTTGCCCTCTCTCTTGAGGGCGGTCTCTATCTTGCTGACATCGTGGCATTTCTGCTGTTAAGCTGTTACCCTCGTGTATTTGACCACCGTTGACAGCTTCAACACACCCTCTTGTTAGCACAGTTTATTTTCTCTGTCATAAAGCGTGTGGGTTATCCTCGGAACAAGTGTTATCTCTGCATGGGTATGATGAGGCAGAAAATGATTCCTCATTACACAGTTTGTTAATAAATATCAACGATGTATTAAAAATTGTACTCCCAGCAGGGTTCAGCATAGAACCTGCTCTTTACAAATGTTTAAGGATTTAAAAGCAAAAAACCTGTTTGATTGAATGGTGAAAATAAAAGCTTTCATTAGACAAAACTTTACAAGTATTTTGCTGCGTTCGTTGGAATTTTTTTTACATACTGGAAAGGTTTATCCAACGAGGTTGTTTCTTTTTAGTAGAAGATGGGTGGGTGTAATCAGGGTTTTAGAGTTTCTTTGTTTCACCACAGGGGTAGACGCATCATCTTCATCTCCCTCTTACATCCTCACACTCTCTGCTCCAACGTGGGTATAGGACGTGACAGTCACTTCAGTGTGTCCTGGGTCTTCCCCAAGGTCTCCTTAGGGAGGCATCCAGGGAGCATCCGATACAGATGCTCGAGTAAGAAAGGCTGGATGGTGTTGAAGGAACTTTACAAGTCAAAGAACATGACTCTCACAATGCCTCCACTCCCATCCAAGTGAGAGTGAGCATGCTGCAGTAGATAGATAACAGCATCATCTCCACCTATATGAGGCTGATACGGAAACCCACACAGTCTGCCGACACAACACAAGCTTTTAAACTAGCAAACTACAAAAATAAATGTTACACAACAACAGCCAAACTGCCAAAACGGCTAGCATGACAGCTGAGCAGCTGACCCTAGTTTTACAGAACATCTCTAAATGGCTTGTGATGTCGCATTTAACCCTGAATGTTAAAAAAATGTTTCTATGTGTATTAGAAACAGTAAAGCCCCTCTGTAATCGACATAGTCCCTCTTACCTGTTTAGCCCAAGTCCAAACAAACTGAAGGAAGCAAACATTTATGGGTATGAATTACAAATTGGGCACCGGTAGCTTCAATGTGCATCCGATACAGCCACTTGGTAATGGCGCAATGTATTGGACTTAGCGTGGCTGCATCGATAAACACCATGGTTACATCGGTTAATACAGAGTTTATCTCCTCTGCACCCGTGTTTTGTTGGAGTCTTGAACATACCGCGACGTGGTGCACCTGCAGTTAGTAAATGGCAAAAAAGGGACGGTAGCGAGACAAGTGAAGAGGAGATACTTTGAAGACACACAAGTCTGAAGTGTGGCTATACTTCAGATTTGTTAAGGAAGATGGAAAACTTGACAGTACATGAATGAGTAGATGTGCATGTTTATGGCACTTCACAGAGGCAAAACTCTTGACGCGAAGTGGAGGGTTCTTCATCCCTATGTCGCGTCTAAAAACGGTTGATACTTATGTGTTGATTAACCCAAGTATACCATGTATCAGCACAACAAACATGGCAACTCACATGAAAAGTGACATGGCATAGAGATTTGTTTATGATCTAGTGTCTATTAGGAATAAAATAATTTTGTCTGTACCATATATAATTGCATCTTCTTTTTAAGTTGGACTTTGTCGCAAAGGCGCACGAAATGACAGAACCCAGACGCAGACGAACAAACTTACACTTTATTTTCTTTGGAAAATCACATAAGGCTAGATATCAAAATACTATACTCACGAGGAGGTGTAAAAACTGAAGTTTCCCGGGGGGGGGATAATACAAATAGTATTAAAGGTAACGTTTAAAGATGTGAAAGGTAATTTGCTGGGATCTGCTTTGGGTGGTAAATACGGTTGGTAGAACATCTAATTTGGTGCTCCATTGATGCATAGCTCAGGCCTCTCTCTCTCTCTCTCTCTATATATATATATATATGTATATATATATATATTAGAAATTAATCAAATTAATTATAGGATTTGTAATTAATTAATCGAATTAGTCGCATTTTAATGTCATATCTGCTTAAGGTCTCCTGATAAAGAATTTGAATTCTAGGATATTAAAAAATTGTAGTGCATGTCTCATCAATTGAATACAGAAGAGACGATTTGAAATCCATTTTTTTATTGGTGAATTGTGCTGCATAATTGAAAGGTCAAGCACATCCGCAAGCCAGTTAGGCCAGGTGCATTATTCAAAAATGTAATACAAATACAGCAATACAGTTAAATAAATAAAAAAAACTACAAATCACAGCGTTTTTATTTATCGTCCCGTCTCTGTTCTTTTTGTATATAAACTTGCCGTTCAGTGGCCCAACTGAAGATGCACGCAAGACGCAGCAAGACGCAATGCGCAATCATTGGCTCGCCACCGTTGATACTCATAACTCATTGCGTTACATTTTTTAACGCGTTAAATTGCGGCGTAATTGATTAATCGAATTAACTATATATATACCCTGATGTTAAATGGGCTACTGGCACTGCCTGGATTTACTACAAGAAAGCCTATGACTCAGTGCCACACACAATGCTTAAAGCTGTATAAAATCAACAGGACACTAGGGAGTTCATTCAGAACTCGATGAGGCTGGGGAAGACGACGCTGGAGGCCAACTCAAAGCCAATTGCACAGGTGAGCATCAGGTGCAGCATATATCTAGGAGGCACCTCAGAAGTCAGCCACAGCCAAATACCTCCAGAGGGTAAGACAGGCCCTGAGAAGTCAGCTGAATGGCAAGAATAAGATCCAGGCCATTAACACCTATGCCCTGCCAGTAATCAGATACCCAGCTGGTATAGGCTCCAGGCTGACAAAATGGTGATGGCCAATCAGCCTGACATAGTGGTGGTGGATGAACACCAGAAGAAAGTGGTGGTGATAGATGTAGCAATCCCCAGTGATGGCAACATCAGGGAGAAGGAACACGAGACGCTCGAGAAATACCAAGGGCTGAAAGAGGAGATATAGAGGATGTGGGGTGTGAAGGTGTAGAGGGTTCAGAAATAGCATAGAATAGGAGTCACGTGGGACCAACGGCAAAAGATGGCAGCACACTGAGAGAGCTCCTGACAGGCAAAACACAATATAAGTAATACACGTTGCCTAGTTATAATTTAAGAATCCTAGACATAATAAATAATGTTTGGGAAAAAGATTAAGTGAACAATTCATTTTCATAAAGCTTCCTGACACGGGAAAAATGGGACCTAAGAGGCTTTGCAAAACCCCAACCGCCGCTCAACCGTCAACTTCTGGAACTGATCCAGACGACGAAATACAAGGAATCGAAAGAATTCTACTTGAAGAGTTTCGGAAGTTTAAAGAAGACATAAAGGAGATGAAGGAGGACATGAGGGAGATGAAAGAAGATATAAGGGCAGATATCGCATCATTTAAAGGTACGGTGGAAGCGCTGAAGTCTTCTATACAAACCATGGAGAAGTGGAAAGAAGTCACTGAACAGCGCATTACAAGAGTAGAAGACGCAAATGTGGCGATCTGGAGAAAAGTGGGAGAAAGTGATGAAAAAGCGGAGGCATATGCCAAGAAAGTGGAAGCGATGAGGGAGGAGATGGAGAAATATAAGCGGAGGAACAACGTCAGATTGGTGGGGCTGAAAGAAGGCAAAGAAAATGCGGATGGATTGGTGAAGTGTGTGGAGAAGATTCTTCTGCAAGGTTTCGAACTGTCAGGAGACACCTTCGAAATTGAGCGTGCGCATCGGGGGGCCAGTAAAGTTCCAGAGCCAGGTGACGCTCCGAGA
>CAAKHB010005844.1:0-13149 GCA_901007665.1 Aeoliscus strigatus | reverse complement strand
GGCATAGATGTTGTGGGAAGACGCACAAGTTGGTTGACGTATTTATGCAATGTGGGTGGGATCTCAGAGCTCTTTTCAAAATAACTCGCTGAGGTTCTTTTTCACCATCGCTACATCCCTCCAGCGTCGACTCTTGACAAAGAGGTCTGTAATATGAGCGCCGCGTTGTTCCATCATTTTTAACCACTCTGTTACCGGCACTCTGAAACCGGTGAAATACAGATGCTGATCAGAGTTGATGCGATCAATCACCAGGAACCCCAGAGGTGTGTCTTTTCCTGCCATTTTAAAACTCACGCGGTAAAACCACCTGGAACTGGCGTCACATTTGGTTTCCCACGTAAGCCTGATCATCCTATGAGCATCCTGTCTCCCCTCTTCCTCTTCTTCATCTGCCGCCTCTGGTTCAACAAATGTAATTTGAGCTCCTTCCTCATTCTGCGGCTCTAAGACCAGCGGCTGCAGAGGCTGCAAATTCAGCAAAATGCCCTCGCTCGCTTGTGATTTCACCCAAACATGGCGAGTGGAAAAGACGGTTCACCTTCTCTCACGTCCCACACAAGAGGGTCTGTTTGAGTCAGTGCTAAAGACAAAGAACTAGTATTCATAATTAATTCATAATTCATTACACACATTACACGCGTAATGATAATGCACTAACCGGGCCTGTTGAGCGATGGTGTGGCGCTGATCACAGTCGGCGTATCTATACATAAATTACATGTGGCTTTATATTATGCCGTTCAAACAGTATACGTATAGCATCATACAACCTTTTTTGCATGCCATTTATACCCAAAGTTCCGTCTCTTGCGGAAGAGTAATAATAATAATGCTTTAACGCGGCGTACAAAGTTACTATTAAAATATTTCATGTACTTACTCGGAGTGATGGGACGAGTAGGCTGCGGCGGGGGAAATTCACAAGTAAACCGTAATGATTCTGGAATTAAATCTTGGAAATTAATTCTGGAAATTACTTCTTAAAGAGAAGAAGATGGACGCGGCTACATACTTTTTTCCATCTTGACAAATTTAAAAGGAACAAGAGCTGGGAGAAATCTTCTCAAGCAGCTTCTCCTTGCTCGTGTGTCTGTATTGGGCATCCTGCCTTTTTTAAAGGTTTTTAAAGGCTTTTCTGTACAACCCCCAACAGTGACCGCAAGCTGATCCAACCCTGGAGCTAATTACTGTTCCAGGAGATGCGGGGTGGGGGGTGGATTGTTTTTTCAACTTCCAAGTTACTGACCAAGACGGGTGATGGTGATACTGAGACTCCGCTAACCATCAGGCAGGAGTCTCGCTGATCAACGCTGCAGGATACACTCTCTTTGCCCCGCTTTCGCCCATCACACCAGCCGGATGCACTCTCTTGCGGGGTAGTCATTTCTTAGACCTAGTCGCTGACGGCGGAACAAATACAACATTGGAAGGCCACTAGCACAGCCTATATACGCTCAACAGAAACCACGTGACACAATGTCACATGCCCATTCACACGCCCACTAACCCACTGCGGTTAAAAACATATCAAAATTATAGTTTTACACCTCCGGAATAAATAAAACACACACACACACACACACACACACACACACACACACACACACACACACACACACACACACACTGACCATCTGGCAACCACACCCATCTTACCTCTTGACAACTGCTGCTCTTGACATGTCCAGCACACTTCAGCTTCACTCCTTCACTTGTTTTCACTAATGCACACAGAACTCTCCATCGGATAGTCAGATCATATTCTAGTTTATTATTCAGCCATATGAGGTCATCAGAAACATATGGTGACCTATCGATCCAAAGGTCATCCATCAAATTAATTGCTTAATTGCTTTTTGACAAGAACCCTTGATTTATACTACTGACTCTATTGAACATAGAAGATTTCCAAGACACTGTCAGTCAGGATGACGGTCCAGAGACCCATCAGTCGGTGCTGCAATAAATACACTATGCTAACAATACAATTTGACAGATTATTCACTATTCTCTCTGCTCTGAATCCAACCTACTCTCATGTTTGATAATGGCGGAGAGAATCTAATTGTAACTGGGAGCAGGAGGGGTTTCAGGGTGAACTGTTGGTGGTAATGTCAAGTACCACCAAATGCATTATAAAGTGAATCTAGATGTACTACCCAGGTTTCAGTGAGTGGCATTTAAGGGGTTAAAAGTCTGAAATTAATTGAATATTTGGTATGTATCATCAGAGGACAAGTAGCATAGAAGATTCATGCAAAAAAAGGTAAAAAATATGAACGTAGAGTATTTTTTGAGTGTTTTTTCCGTGGACACTTTTGTCCACGTTTTGTAAGAACGTGAGATTTTTTTTTTAAGGTGACCCAAAAAAAAAATCAATCAATCAAAAATTTGATGACAATAACCCAAACCACTGTGCAAATATCAAGAATTGAAAAATGATCACATCAGACATAAGGGTTAATGTCTTAGAAAGTTTAACGTTTGTTGTTACATAATTATTGTAACTGTGCCCAAAACAAGTGTAGTTTCTTGCAAAACCAGGCGTGACACTGATGTCTTTACAGTATGTGCTTGATATGACTGATGCCTTTGTGTAGTCCTGTCTCTGGAAATTAGAGTTTATCAATCAATCAGTCAATTCTTATTTATATAGCACCAAATCACAACAAATGTTATCTCATGACACTACAGAACCTCCAGGTCCAAGCACTTGGCGATGGTAGCAAGGAAAAACTCCCCTTTAACGGGTTCTTCTAAAAAGATTACATAATATGTAATCTAGTTAGAATAAGATTAATACAGGTTCTAAATAAAACATGACTAGCAATACTACTACTAGTAGTATTACTAGTAACTACTAGTCCTACTACTGGAAGAAAGCGACAATGAATGCGATTTCTGTGTGTTTTCAATGAAGACATTATATAATTCTATAATTATATATTTTCAATTATACTCGTGCCTGCAATTTTTTTTTGTCATATCTGGGTCCGACGAAGTATTTATTTCCTTCACAAATAACAGAGTTTTCAGCTGCCAGGAATAGAATACAGCAGTGACGTGCGGTCAGGGGAGGCAGGTCATCAAGACAAAAAAAACTAAAAAGAAAGATGAATAAATATTCAAATTTTAGAACTGCATTTGCAGTATGACTACACATTTCTGACATTTTATTTAGAGTAAAAATTGCCGTATTTTAGTTTTTCCGACCACATCCAGGGCAGAAACCCTTTCACTCAGCCTGACTAGTTACATGCCATTATTTTTACTGTTGTCATTATTATTATTATTAATTTATTATTGTTGTTGTTGTTGTTATTGTTGTTGTTATTCGAATATTAATAATAATAAACACGTCGGATTCTATAGTTGCTTCTGCTTCCGGTGAAACCAAATTTGGCTCTTGTCGACAGACCCACAATTAATGAATGATAGTAGCCACTTTTGATCGACACTCTATTCCAGTAGGTGGCGGTAATGCGCCAAATAGTTGTTTGCCAACCGACATATAAAATAACAAGAAGAAAAAGAAAAGCGCAAGAACGGGACTGGCTCGCTTCAATCACCGGACGGACACCACAGGGACTCGCTCAGGACCCTACTACGAACGGACGCTAGTTCTTGACAGCGGACAGTAAATCGGCACAGGAGACGTTCTCTTCTGCCTTCACGGATTCTTGACCACAATGGCGAGTCCGAGCGGCCAGAGGAGCACGTGCGGCAGCGGTACGCCGCTCAGTCCGGCCCGGATCAGCCGGTTGCAGGAGAAACAGCAGCTTCAGAATCTCAACGACCGCCTGGCACTCTATATAGACCAGGTCCGTAGTCTAGAGTCTGAAAACAAAGTCCTGCGTCTGCAAATCAGCGAGCGGGAAGAAGTTCGGAGCCGTGAGCAGAGCGGGCTCAAAGCTCTGTACGAGACCGAGCTGGCCGACGCCCGGAGGAGTCTGGACGAGTTGTCCAGGGACCGGGCCTGGTTGCAGATTGAGCTGGGGAAGCTCCAGTCCGAGCACGAACAGCTGCTACAGAGGTAACACGTCAGGACGCAGCTGCTAGCTAGCAGCTGATTGAGAAGTCAAATAGTCATGCTACAGGAAACCGAAAAAGTATGGAAGTAAAATGCAATGTTTTACACTGTAACTGTGACCAAACTAAGAAGAAACGTGTGGACACACCCATCAAATATACAACGAACGAAGTTAGTGCACGTCAGCAGTGTGTGTGCTGTGAAGGTGGACAATCCCAGGAACGTGACAGCCAGCATTCATTCATCCTCTGTCCTGTACTTCCTGTTGCTGCTCATACGTAAATCCTCTTTTCTAATTGGTTGATAGAACAATGGCAAAACCTTGTAGGTAGTAAAGTTTTGAAGGTATCTGTGGTTTGATGCTGGAGTTAAAGCTGTCTGCCCATAAACTGACACTGTATTCACGTTTGTGCAGACATGAGTGGACTGGTTCTCCAGTGAAAACGAGTTGAGTGAGAAATCTTGTTTTTCCAAATGAATGGTTGACTTCTGTACAGCTGACAAACTGCAGCTAAACATGTTTCTCTGTAAACTATGGAAAACTATAGCGCGATCTGCAGGAAACTACATTAGACTCGCTGTCGCTCACATGCTCATGACGTTCCGTTGATTTGTGTCCAGCTACAAGAAGAAGGACAGCGAAGTGGCAGGAGCTCAGGTCCACCTCAAAGACCTGGAGGCTCAGATGAACTCCAAAGACGCCACGCTGACCACAGTTCAGTTGGAGAACAAAGGTCTGGAGGCGATGTTGGTGGAGCTGCGGGAGCAACTGCAGGAGGTACCGATCCACCTCGTTCTCTGGTTCTACACACACACACACACACACAGACCTTTGTTCCTGTCCTCTGTCCCTGTCCGCCATGGTTTCTTGATGTCTGTGTGTTCTCCTGATGTTCTCAGCTGACCTCGAGCCTCACTGAGAACAGAAAGCACCTGGCGAACGAGATGCTCCTGCGGGTCGACGTGGAGAACCGCTGCCAGAGTCTGACGGAGGAGATGGACTTTCGTAAGAGCATGCACCAGGAGGTGAGGGTCAAAACGTCAGGTTCCCTCTGCACTCATGAGCAGAACTCTCACAGCGTTCTCTCTCCTCAACAGGAAGTAAAGGAGGTCCGGCAACGGTATGAGAGCCGCCTGGTGGAGGTGGACTCTGGGCGGAAGGAGGAGTATGAGTCCAAACTGACGCAGGCTCTGGTGGACATGAGAACGCAGAACCAGGAGCAGATCCACATCTATAAGGAGAACATGGAGAGCACGTACCGGGCCAAAGTACACACACAGACACACACACACAGACACACACACGCTGTTCTCCACGTTCTATGTTCCACTTCTTTTGGTTCTGGGTCAAGTGATGTTACACGTTCCAGTGATTGGGGGGGGGTCCACACTGAACCAGTAGAATACCAAGGGCTTGCTGTGTGTGTGTGTGTGTGTGCAGCTGGACGAACTGCGTCAGCTGTCAGAGGAGAACGGTGCAGCGGCGGAGGCGGCACGGGACGAGCTGAGGGAGGTGGCGCTGAGGATGGAGAGCCTGAGCGACCAGCTGGCAGCGCTGCAGAAGGAGGTTTGAGTGTTCCCTGTTCACCGTTCCAGTGGTTTGACGCAAACGCCCAACCACCACGTCGTCCTCGGCCTTCAGACTCGTGGTTGGCGTGATCGTGCATCAGAGCTGGAGGCGGCGCTGGCACAGGAGAAGGACATGAACCGGCAGCTGCTGGCCGACAAAGACCGGCAGCTGGCCGAGGTCCGGGAGAGGATGCAGCAGCAGCTGAACGAGTACGAGCAGCTGCTGGATGTAAAGCTGGCGCTGGACATGGAGATCAATGCCTACCGCAAGCTGCTGGAGGGGGAGGAGGAGAGGTGAGGACCCCCCGCCTTTGTCCATGTCCACCATGTCTGTCCCTCACCCGCCCCCTTCCCCCAGGCTGAAGCTATGCCCCACCCCGTCCTCCTGTGTCACCGTGTCCCGAGCGTCCTCCAGACGCAGCGTGCGAACCGCTCAGGGGAAGCGGAAGCGCGTCGACGTGGAGGAACAGGAAGCCAGCAGCTCAGTGTCCATCAGTCACTCGTCGTCTGCCATTGGACACGTGTGCGTCGACGAGATCGACACCGACGGCAAGTTTGTCAGCCTCCTGAACGGCAGCGACGAGGTGACACACGCTCCCACGAGCGCTTCCTGTTCCTCCTGTGGCTCCTCCTAACCATGCACCTCCCCCCAGGATCACGCCATGCAGGGTTACGAGATGGTGAAAACTGTCAGCGGCGTGGCAAGCTCGTACAAGTTCACTCCCAGATATGTCCTGAAGGCGGGTCAGAAGGTCACGGTGAGGTCAACGGATTCATCAAGGCTTGAACGAGATTCCTAGTATGGACTCTGTGTGTGTGTGCGTGCGTGTGTAGGTTTGGGCCTGTGATGCTGGTGTGAGCTCCAAACCACCTGCTGATCTGGTCTGGAAGAACCACAGCTGCTGGGCTTCAGGAGTGAACGTCCACGTGGTTCTGATCAACGCTCAGGGCGAGGTGAGCGCATGCACGTTAGGATGGTCTGAGTGTTGATCAGCATTGTCTCAGCTCACCAAGAACCATTTTTAAATCTGAATTATTGATCAGACATCAATCACTAAATGTGTGTGTGTGTGTGTGTCTCAGGAGGTGGCGACGAGAACAACTACATACAATTCAATCATAGAAGAAGAAGAAGATGATAATGGAGTGGAGGACATCGAGGAAGACGGCCTGGTGCAGGTGACTGCCCCTCTCAACTGTACTGCAAAAAATGCAGATGTGCATTCATGCAACTGGTGTGGGTGTCAAGTGACTGCCCACACAGATGGAGGGGGGGGGCAGTTTTAGAAACAGGTCCCTCCTCTAATATGTGATTGCTCACGCAGGGAGACGCTCACACCACCTGCTCCATCATGTGAATGCACGAATCAGCTGCCTCTCAGGCCCCGCCCCCAGCTGTCTGCAGCTGTCTTCCACTACAAGCACCAAGTATTTTTCTATCTTTTGTACTTTGTTTGAACATGTTTCCTATGAATTTTATTGTGAAATGACGTGTTGGAAGCCATAGATTTTGAACGCAGGAGGGAGTTCAACTCGGAAACGATTGAGGAATCGGCTCCTGTGTGTGTCGTGGTGCCTCATTGAACTTGTCGGTGTTTGTGGTGACACATGATGTCACCACAAAACTTGCCGACTGCAGCAAGCTGCTTGATGAGACGTTTCTGCGTTTTTCAGCTTGTTTGTGTGAAGTGTTTTTGTGTTTTGCGGCGGCCGCCATGTTTGTTCATGAATTCCTGTCGCTCGGCACAATTGACACATGGCCGTAACATCTGTTGAATGTAAGGGGTCAAAGGTCGGGTTGGTTGGCACCTCAAAGCACCCCTGTTGTATTTCTGGAGTAAAACGTCGCCCCATCACCTGGGGTGACGTCGTGCAGTGAAGGCACACCGCTGACACGTATGTTTGAGGAGTGTTTGAAGTACTGTTGAGGTTTATTTGACGTACCGTTAAAGTACTCTTGTTTTTGCATGTGACGCTGTACAGCAGAAGTAAAGTCATTAAATGTTTTTTCTTGAATGTGTCTCAGGTTTCTCTGGTGGTGCTACACTGCGGATAACAGTTAGCCCGAGGTCAGCTGTCACTGATCCGTTATTCTGCTGTAGGTTTTTTTTTGTTTGTGTAACATTCAAGGACTAGAAGTGTGTGTCTGTGTGTGTGTGTCAGAGTAGAAGCTCAGGTATCCAACAGAAGACCTACATGTCCATACATAATCTGTGCTGAACTTCACTTGCTGTGTGTGTGTTTACTTTGTGCTGAGAAACAGGAAAGGAAAATCAAAGTAGCTTGTTTGACATGTACCGGTGCCAATAATTCATCCGTCAGGACCCATCCCTGTAAACGTACGGACAGAAAAATCCACGTCTATGTCATTAGGATCAGCGCTGCTTTGTACTGAGTGTCAGTTCCAGAGTGAATGCCGTAGGACCGGTGTCCACTTTCATCCTCAACAAGTTTCTAGATCACGCCCACAAATGTGTGCATTCTTCAGTTTGCACTAAGAGGGAATATGTCGATTACATATTGGCATGAATTTAAATGCAAAGGTCACATAACTAGATAATTCATTGTCGTAAAACCCCCCAGATGTTCCATATTGACTGCATCGGCTCTGACGTTGTGTGTGTGCTCTCTCATAATGATTGACATGTTTTCCGTTTAAAAGGGACAGTTTGGGTATAAATGTCATCACTGATGACAGTCTGGGACGTGTTATTTCACAGGGTCCTACTGCACCCTATCAGACCTTTAAGTTCAACCACCACTTTCCTCTCTGGCCATATGTGAATAATGAAATATTGATGAATAGAATCCTTTGTAAGTATTTGATGTACGACACACATGTCCGATCTCTTTTCCGTAAGGGTTTTGGAAAACCTCTCTGGAAACTATTTGTTTCCGAACAGTCTGTGATGGAGGACGAGTGTGACGAGGTGGATGTTTTTCTTTTTCAGGGAATGTACCCTCTAGGGTTCATCAATCCCAGAAACTGAACCTAAGAAGGTTCTGTGCTCAGTTCCCACCGAAAAACCCAAACTATCCTGATCTGTGTTTTGGCCCCCCCTCGGCCAAGGTCGCTGTCGGAACAGCTACTCCAGGAGATTGCTGCAGTCCGATACTCTGAACATTCTTCTTTCACGAACACCTGTTGATTGGCTGGGGTGTTACTATAGCAACCGCTGTGTTATCGCGGTGACATCCTACGGAACAAGGCACGGCAATTGTGGCTCCCCCCACCCCTCCTGACTCATTTATCTAAGCCTATTTATCAGGTGTAGTTGATAATTTATCTCGTTAGATGTATCATACTATTGATATTACTGATTAGTTGCTACTAGTTGAGTTGATGCACTCGGTACCCGTACACTGCCGTTGGCGCTGTGTGTTGAGACGACTGTCATGTCATCTGTGCTGTATATCACACATATACAGTATATTTGACAATAAACAACCTTGACAACATGACCATTTTGATTCAAATTGTATTCTGTTATGTACACAACATGCAGATCCCTATGAAAGATGTGATATAAATGTGACAAGATTTAAAATATAACACAGTTAGTTGACAAGTAGCAGTTTTAAGATCCAGATAATGTTCATGATTGTGAATTAAATGGACTCGATTAAGAGTTCTCTCTACTGGTTGAATGATGATAGTATACAGGTGCATGTAGGGCGCCAACTCTTGGGGGGTGTGCACGTCATTCACACTTGAAACGGTCTGTGAATGTCCAACTGATGTGTGATGCAGCGTGTGTGTGGGGGGGAGAGGGGACCTCTGTCAGGCTCCACCAGACAGCTCCATCATCCGGTCATGTGCCAACTGTGTCCCACCAGACCACTGTGACACAATGTTTAACGTCACAGATCAGTTGGACATTCAGGGAATTAAAGTTTTTCTGCGGTATGTCATCAAAGTCGTCACCAGATGGAGCCTTGAAGTGTCCGTGTGCAGTCTCTGGGTCCAGTGACACCAGTGAGTTGTCAGTCCCTTTGAATCCTTCATCTCTTCTACCTGCTGCTGTGTGTGATAGGGACGTTAACTCTGTCATCACTCATAACACCGTTCATCACTGCTGGAGGATGAGGGTCATACAGTCGTACTCACCATTATTGGCACCCATGAAGCTGAAGTACACAATGTGGAATATCTTCTGAAAAAATGAATCAAGTGAAACATGTTTTTTTGAAACAGAAAAACAGTGTGCTGTGTCAGTGGTATCGGCACGCTGTCACAATGGTGAAGAAGAGGGAGCTCTCTGAGGAAGTTCCAAAGGATATGAGGCCATCTCCAACGACCCCGCTGTCCCTTTTTCAACGGTGCGTAATGTGATTAAGAAGTTTCACAAGCAAACTGTCTAGAACCTCGCTGGACGTGGGGGGAAGAGAACAGTTCATGACAGAAGTCTTCGAAGGAAAAAAACACCACGTCAAACATCCAAAGACCTGAAGGCCAACCTGGAACCAGTCTGGGGTCACGGTCTCAACCAGTACCCTACACCGCACACTAAACCCAACAGGGCTTTCTGGACGAAGGCCAAGGAAGACGCCGTTCCTGGGGCAAAGACATGAAAAGGGACGGCGAATCTTCAAGGAGTACCTGGACAAACCACAGTCCTTCTGGGAAAATATTCTGTGGTCAGATGAAACAATGAAGCCTACAAGGACAAGAACACCCTCCCAACATGACCATGTTGGAGGATCCATAATGCTCCGGGGCTGCTTGGCTACCTCTGCTACTGGAGGTCGTGTCACTCTACATGTCACATGCTACATGTCACTCAAGACATTCTAGAATGACATGTCCTGACCAGTGTTAGAAAACTTGGTTTGAGTCAAAGATCCTGGGTCCTTCAGTAAGACAAAGACCGAGAGCACACCTCCAAAAGCCTGCAGGAGTGGTTGAAAAGGAGAATGGACTATTTTAAAATGGCAATGAGTCCTGATCTCAATCCTACTGAAAATCTTTGTTATGAGCCGACATCGGCCAGGAAAAGAAACCTGCAAACATTCAAGAACTTGAACAGTTTGGGAGAAAATACTAGCTGTCATCACCGCCAAAGGGGGTGCACCCAAATATTAAAGAGGGGGGCCATGATTGCTGCACATGCACAATATTTACGTTGAAAAACAATTTCCTTTGTTAAATTACTTTGGACCTCCAATTAAAAGTTTTCCATGTATCTCTGAAGATATTAGAGATCGAAGGAGTGACAATAGTGGTGAGCAGGACTGGTTTAGAAGTGCCAGAGGTGTCACCAGTGACGTGCGCTGAGGTTCATGTCTGACAGCTGACTTCTTCCAGTCACATTTACAAACATATGAATCTGCTCATCATCTGATTGTCAACAGTTGTTTTGTCTGAAAACAACAGCGTTCTTTACAAAAAGCGGTCATGATCTGACCTTTACCTATGAATGTGTATGCGCTGCTCCCTCTGAACAAAAGCATCGGAACTTGTTCGTAGAAATGTTCTTTATCTTGAACGTTTACAGTGACGGTCCAGACGGTTTAAAGTGACAGTCCACCTCTCTCAACTGTGTCTGGAGGTTTATGAGTGTTATTGAAAAGAAGGGTAGTTTTATTATTCTCACTAACAGATGAAAATAAACAAGTGAGATAGGACATTTTTCATGTAGTTGCATAATAATTCTGCACACTAATAGTCGCGCGGATCCCTGTGGGCCACAACGTGCGTCTTCACATGCTGTCCTGCAGGGACAGAAGGAAACTGTGGGAGGGGATCAACCAACGTCTGGAACCCCTGACTGATGTCCTAACAATGAACGCAAATAAATGAATTAGTCGCCATAATGATCTTGCTCTTACTAGTCTTGATTCTATTTTTTTCAGCCTTTTTTATTTCTTACAATGGCTGAAATGGGTGTTTTGGACCCAAATGTAGCACACCAGACCGACAGGTACCGTTGGTAAAGACTGGGATGTAGCTCACAATGGATACAGGGAAAAGCAGATATGTCCAGCTGGTGAAAATCCAGAGGTGTGGCAAAACCAAACGGTCACAGGTTACATCTAGGACCTCCAACTGCTATCTAGCTAGCTAGATAATCTCAGTGAGAAATTCACAATTCATAACTTCTCCCACAGCCACAGGAACTGGCAGGAACAGACAAACAGGCAGGCTCCTGCATGGGGGGGGTCTTGGGATGAGATGGCAGGAGTCACCATCAAAGTTGCCTTTGATGAAATGGGTGTAGAGCAGAAGGGCGTTTCCTCCTGTGACAGTGGCTTTCCACTTGTTTAATTTCTCAGTGTGATTCCATCCATTATTTTGGATGTTTCTTGGTTTTGTTTGTCTTCATTCTCCATCTCCTGTCTGGCAAAGGTTTTAAAATGCACATCTGAAAGATTTGTAAAGAAATATTTGAAAAGAACTCTGAACAAATCATTATCATTGAAACTTTGACAAATAAAACTGTATAAAACACAAAATGCTGTGATTGAGGGTGTTAGATTGTATTTGTAGCGACTAATATCAAAAAAAGATGAAACGCTGAGAGGCTGAGGTTAGGGTATTTTGACTATTGTCCGACGCGCTGTACCAGAAAATATTTGCTGAGATAAAAAGATGTGTTTAATGACGTTTATTGCAGAAAATAACTCATCGTAACGTGCACAAAATATAGAAAAGAAATTAAATCACAGCAATCAAAGCAAAAACGGCAGTCAACAAAAAATTAGGCTTCTCACACACTCACCCTCTTTCCTTGTTACCTCCCGCCGCACCAGTGCACAGGTGATTATATCACCTAGGTGTCCACCCACATGCCTGTGACCTCATGACCGTGATTGTAAACACCAGTAAATAGTAAAATATAAACAACCAAAACAACCTAAATATCTTCTTCTTCTTTTGGCTTGTCCCTCTTCAGGGGTTGCCACAGCGAATCATCGATTTCCATCTTTCCCTGTTCTCTGTATCCTCTACTCTGACTCCAACTACCTCCATGTCCTCCCTCACTGCATCTATAAACCTCCTCTTTGGTCTTCCTCTCTGTCTCCTACCTGGCATCTCCATCTCTAACATTCTCCTACCAATGTATCCACTGTCCCTCCTCTGCACATGTCCAAACCATCTCAATCTAGCCTCTCTAGCTTTTTCTCCTAACCTTCCTGTCTGTGTTGTCCCTCTGATGACCTCATTCCTAATCCTGTCCATCCTGGTCACTCCTAAAGAGAATCTAAGCATCTTTAACTCTTCCACCTCCAGCTCTGCCTCCTGTCTTCTGCCTATCGCTAGTGTCTCTAAACCATACATCATAGCTGGTCTAACCACAGTCCTGTAAACCTTTCCCTTCACCTTAGCTGAAACTCTTCTATCACAAATCACTCCTGACACTTTTCTCCCGCTGTTCCACCCTGCCTGCACCCTATTCTTCACTTCTCTTCCACAGTCTCCACTACTCTGCACTGTTGATCCTAAGTACTTAAACTCCTGCACCTTCACCACCTCTGCTCCCTGTAACCTCACTTTTCCACGGGTCTCCCTTTCATTTATGCACATATACTCTGTCTTGCTACGACTG
>CAAKHB010005843.1:7500-15153 GCA_901007665.1 Aeoliscus strigatus | reverse complement strand
GTGAATCATATTTCACACTCCAAGCCAACAGGGGGCAGCGTGTCTGCAGGCAGAGTCGCTCCTCACCGGACCGTCGTCAATAGCGACCCGCAAAAACTGTGTGTGTGTGTGTGTGTGTGTGTGTGTGTGTGTGTGTGTGTGTGTGTGTGTGTGTGTGTGTGTGTGTGTGTGTGTGTGTGTGTGTGAGAGGGAGAAAGATGCCCATGGTACTGTGCAGGGACTGATGTAATTTGTGAGAAAACAGGCACACACACACACACACACACACACACACACACAGCCTCAGGGGTGAAGATCTAATATGTCACTTACAGTGTGTATGTGAGCCGTCTCATCTCCTTTCAGTGGATTAGGCTTGACACCGTATAAAATGAAACTTGTGCGGGTGCACAGTGAAGCTCACTGGGATTATGTGACATTTTCGTAATTTCACACAAGAAAAGACAATTGTTTTGTGTCATCAAGGCATTTTCACACCACTCATGGAACTTCAGACTCCGTGGAGACGGACTTTAAAGGCTCATTGAAGCTTTGTGATTTTAGAGCGTAATTTGAGAAAAAAAAAAAAAAAAAGCACAAAAACAGAAAATCATTTGTACAGCTGCATTAGATTTGGATATAATTGTATGGACACCCCTTAGTTACCGCTGCTGCTTCTGAGTTTTTAACAATCATATCTCAATTGTTAACAAACCTAGCATGTCTTCAAAATGTCACAGGTTCAATCAGTCATTCAAACTTTATTCATTCAGCACTTTTCAAGAACACTCAAAGTGCTTTGGATTCGGGCAGGTGTACAACAGAATATGTACAAAATGTGTACAAATGGAGAGAAGACACAAATAAAAGTAAATAAGTAAAGTTGCTCCTCGCCATCTGGTACAGTTGTACAGTTGTAGCACACATACATTCATACATAACAGGTGTAACGATTCATTTCAACAACAAGTCCATTCGATTCAAGAATGATTCGATCCGAAACGATTCACTGACTTGAAATCGACTGAGTAACTTTTCACCCTAAAAAAACAACCAGTGTGATCAACCAGACTTGGACACTGGAGAGCGCAGGTGAAGTTTCCAAGATTCCTTTTTTTTCTCCTGAGGGAATCAGCTATAAATTAATTAAGTATATGAACAAACGAGTAAGCAACAAACGGCA
Organism: Aeoliscus strigatus; assembly: GCA_901007665.1. NCBI lineage: Eukaryota > Metazoa > Chordata > Actinopteri > Syngnathiformes > Centriscidae > Aeoliscus > Aeoliscus strigatus. The sequence continues at coordinate 13,991 of CAAKHB010005843.1, read as the reverse complement.
TTGAATGCGTTCACTTTTGATTTGAATAAAGTGCAACCAACACTTCAGGTTGAATTCAAGACACTTTCAATGAACGTACAGCGGGCGAGGCCTGAGGCTTCTGCAGAGCTGACTTTACCGCTGCAGTAAACGCTGCCAGAGGTGCCTGGACGGTCGGCGTAGTGTCAAACTGAAATCCCCTTTTACATCACCTACAAACAGCCAGGGATTTATTTACAACATCTCCGACTTGCAAAAGCCAAAGTGTTTCCACACACTGGACCACAATGGTGGCTTGATACTTCATACGCTCGCCGGCTTCTCCTCTGCCATCAGCCATGTTGAAGGTGCTCCCAGACTCCAGCGTACTGTGAGGGGAGCAGACTTCACACAGAATGTCCCCGGTCATCAGAGCTTCTACAGTCCAGAGCTGCGGTCTAGTAGTTTTACTGTGAAATGTCTGTGAAATCCTACATTTCCCACAGTCCTTTTTAAATCTGTGTTTAAAAGGAAGGCCAACGTGATGTAGTTGGATTGTTGGAATATACATGGATACAGTGATGTAATAGATGAATCGTTACATCCCTGATACCCAATTCTCTCTTTTTGTATTTTCTTTAAATATTATGACCAGAGTGTTTTTCTTTGTGTGTGTTTTTGCACTGATCAACACCAGCCCTCCCAGTTTCAAAGTACCGTACAAGGGACAATAAAATTGTATTCCATTTTGAAGATCATTTACTTCCTCTGCTTCTGTCTCAAGCCTGTTTGAAGACTGACTTATGGTTTAGTGTTGAACCGATGCTCAGCCGACGCGACATACCTGTAAACTTCACCACTGTGTGTATTTGTACCTCTGCATCAGTCCGTCTGACCTGCTCGGCATCCCGCTCACAAATCACTCTTTGTCGGTTGTGTTTTCTCTGCAAACACAAACTGTCCAATCACAGTTGTTCCCGTCCGCGGGTGTCTGTGCTGCTGAAACGGGCAGTGACGGGGGTGGCGTAGGGTACGGCACAGGGTACGCGTTTAGTAGAGTTTGTAGTGTGACGTATGCTGTGGTGTAGGGTATGATAGGGTGGAGATTGACAATGTCTTTGAGGTCCAACAAGGCGGTTCTGGTGATGTGTTGTTGAATATGTGGGGAGGGAGACAGTGGGATTATCAAAGGTGAGGAGAAGTTTTGGTGGTGAGGGATTTGGGACCGATGATAAATATGTCTGATTTGTGTTGGAGGAAGCTGTTTTAATTCGGTGAGCCAGTGGGTGACAGTGATTGATGTCGCCAAGTGGGTGCAGGTAGAGGATGAGGAGGGCACTGAGCACCAAACCCTGGGGGGACACGTCGAGACAGAGGGGCAGTGGTGGAGGTGAGATATGACCTGAACCAGGAGAGGGCGGTACCAGTGATGTTGAGGTATGATCCAAGGCAGGAGGAGGATGAGGATGCTCAGGAGGAGGTCTTTGGTGGCTTTGAGGGGGGTGTATCTGTGCTGTGAGTAGAAACTGGATTGAAATGGTTCCACCAGATCATTGAACGTGAGCTGGGTTGGGAGGAAGAATAGAAGGTGAGAAGAATAATAGGGAGGGGGAGATAAAAACTGAGTGAAAATTACCAGAAATAAACTCAGAACCACCAATGGACGTTCTTCATTTGATTCCTGTGTTTGTTTTCCATCCTGCTCTGGAACCAGCAGTGGATCAGCAGTGGATTGATAGCAGTGGGTGGGGGGTCTGCTGTCTGCTCTGGATGCAGCAGCGTGGACTGATGGGAGCTGACCGCTTGTGAGCTTTGGGACGGGGGAGGAGCTCGCGCTGCCCCCGCTGGCCGCAGAAAGGAACCATAGAGTAATACGTGCTGTTGACTCGCTACCGGAAAATTCTCCTATAACACCAGAAAAAGTCACCGATTTGTCGCTAGTCGCTTTTATGAAAAAATGTCATTTGAGGGGTCTGAAAAGTCACTAAATCTAGCAACAAAATCGCTAAGTTGGCTACGCTGCCCCCCAACTCCTTCAGTCAAATGCCGCAGCTATGCACCATGTGTCTGGGTCCTGGGTGGCTCATCGTACGCCGCCGGCTGACGCGTCATCTGATTGAACACAAACAGCACTTTTCATTCTGGTCTTAACGTTCCCACAGCCAGCGTGTGTGTTTCAGTATGCAGCTGGAGTTTTCTTTGTTTTTCCTGCCGGTGAGCAACTCCCCCCTGGGACAATTAAGTCTGATCTGGAATGCATCTCGTTATCTTATGTTTTCATAAAATCTATCGGCTCAGCAGCAGGTGGCCTTGTCGTAGCAGTAGACTGAACAAATGGCCTCTCGTGGATCGATTGAGCTGGAGCAGACAGACGCAGGCCGGATGGAAGTACACACACACACACACACACACACATATATCGAGTGGGATTTACAACTTCGATGTTTTTACGTGACTGTAGGAACATGATCGTAAACACTCGTTCCCGTCGGCGGTCTCTCTGCTGCGGATCCCTGGTCAGCACCTCTAGTCCACATGAATCATCCGTCTGCTTCTTTGTTTGGTCTGAATCAGGAGACACAATGGATTCATTCATCCACTTTGTGCGCAGGTGCCCCTGAATGCATCACGTTACATCACACCACTGCACAGGCGTGTTCGTCCAAAGCGACTTACATGACTTTGGCCGACAGCTGTGTCGTCTTCATCGGCGCCTTTTTTCAGCTCCGCGAGAAGACGCGCGACAATGTTATTAACTTACTTTTATTTATTTATCATCATTATTTTCCTCTTGAGTTTTGCCTAGAAAGATGCAAAACCTGCAGACAGAGTTGAGGGAGGAAAATAGTCGTCTCCTGCTGTCGTCATGTACGATCTCATCATCTCCGTCTTTATTGTCGTCATGCCGCTGTTGTCGAGTTTCGTCATTTCCATGATGTGTTTCACACACACATGCAGGCACATGCTGTTTAACCATCCCCTAATTTATTCATTATTGCGTCAGTTTTGTTTTCATTTTCCCAGTCAGATTTTATCTCAGCAGTAGCTGAGACAAAAAATATATTCACGATAAGGAACCATCATGGCGACTTTGACAGCAGACATGTTTAATGTTGTTGTTGTTCGTATCGTGAATATTGCGTCAGTTGTCTGAGTTTGATCTCTTCCTGTGTGTACTGTCACCGCGGTACTTCCAACAATAAAATGTGTTGTATACGATGGATTAAAGAAAATGCAGTTCGTTCCTGTCATGTCTGAAATCACACTCACCCCACGCTCATCTGCAGCAGGAACGCTGGTCATTCTCAGGTCAGACGGAGGACCGGATCATCGTTCACTGCTTCGGAATTAAAACGCTTTCGTATGAGGCTGTAATTTCTCCCAGTGGGGGAGAAAATTAAAGCTCAAGCGCTCGTCAGCCTGATGAGCAGTTTAGCAGCTGACAACTGTTGTTTCAGCGGACAAATCGGCAGGGAAGGTGACTGGCACCCCGCCCTCCAAATGTGTCCGCTGGGTGACTCACGAATCAGTCCTGATCAGGCCGTCGCTGTCAGGACAAATCCAAATATCGCACCCAAAACGTATACTTATTGAATGGTACGCCCAAAACACACCCATGAATGATCCCCAGCGTAAGTCACGTGCGTCTGACGTCAAGTGTGCCGTCTAACTAGCAAGTGACTGAGACACGCTCACGCGCCACGCGCCTGGCACGTTAGACCAAAATCCAAACAGGGCCCTGAGACTCATCAGGCTCATCCGAGTCATCACATACTCAGCATACATCTGTCTCGTGTGTCTCATGAGATTCATCAGGCTTTTCAGACTCATCACATACATCTGACTCATCAGAGTCGTCAGATACTCATTTGGTCCTCAGACACACCGGACTCATTAGAAGACCAACTGGGTTCATCAGACTCATCGGACTCTCCCGACTCATCAGATACAATTCACTCTAAGAAACAAATGCTCTTCACTGAACACGCGGAAGTGAAACCGACACGAGCTACGGACGAGTCGCTGCCAACGGACTCAGCAGAAACAGGACGCTCAGGTGGCAGCGTGCGTCAGGTGGAGCGACACTCGCCAGTCACTCTCTGTCACTCTTTGCCTCCATCTTTTTCACTCCGCCTCACTCCCCTCCACGTCCTCTCTCATGCAGCCGCTCTGACCCAGTTGAGAAACTCTTTGCTGTCGACTGCTACTTTTAATCGCACAACTCTTCATTTGTACTGTCATCATGCTGCAGTGTGTGTGTGTGTGTCTGTGTGTACTCGGGCGGATGTTGACTACAACACAAATATAATAAGCTTCAATGAGGCACTTACATCATCATTTCATTATCATTTTCACCCAAGATGAAAGATGGTAAAAATGAGCAAGCAGTTAATAATTGTCCCTTAATTTATTAAGCTTTGCTTCTGAATGTGATTAGTACATATTAGTACATTAGTACATAACATTTAATTGATGAACCAAAGTTGATTCATTCATTCAGTGTGATGACGATATCAGTCAGTCACATTTTATCTATACAGGACTTTTCACACAAAAGAAATGTAGTTCAATGTGCTTTACAAAATAAAAGCAGGTAAAACAAAGCACCCAAGGAACCCAAGGCCACACACACACGCACAACCCCCACGCGGCACACACACACACACACACACACACACACACACACACACACAGCCATATATACAGTGTGGATATATGGTGAAAGGTGTGTATGTGTGTCCATATACACACAAACATCATACACCAATTTAACACAATGATCACGTTTCACCCAGAAGAAAATTGAAATTATTATCAATAACTTCATTGATCTTCTCTCCCTAGAGTCAGTGGACAAAATACAAACAGCGACGTGGAGGGATCACACAATAACATCCTGTTATACTATTTACAACTCAGACGTGAAGTCGTCCTCTGATACAGGACCAAGGGTCTCGTTAGCTGAATATGTCCCGTGGTTGACGTTTTGTTTTGTTTATTTAACGTTTGACAGAAAAAATGGACAGAAGGCAATTCACACCCCTGACCACCTGGTGGCGAGTGAGCATATCAAAGAGCGATTGTCTCTCTTAATGAACTTGTTGGCTCCACTCGGAAAAATGTCACGGCAGCTGAGCGTCTCCGGTGCTGCTGATCCTCCGGTGCAGAAGGAGCACATGCTGTGGGATTTCCTCCCCCTGAGGCGGCTGCAGGATCAGGAAACCCCTCGTTCTGATCACTTCACTGGCACAAGTGTTCACTGATTTCAAAACTTTGGCTGAAGTGGCGCTTGTAATTCCAGGACCCAGTGGGGCGGCAGAGAGCGGATTCAGCCTCCAGAACGACATCAAAACAGTCTGTCTGAGGCAAAAGTCCAAAACCTCATGACGACAGCCTCTGCAGCATGAATGGGAATGAAAATGAAATGCTACTGAATACGACATCATCATTTTAGAAATTAAAACGACGGGTATTTTAATGAGCTTGTCCGTCAAAATGACAGACAAAGAAAACAAGTCTAGTGCAGCCTCTGTAACAGAACACACACTTTTTAAAAAATGACTGAACTACTACTACTACTGCTGCTACTGCTGCTTTACAGTCGCAACACAGACGCACTGACTGTTACAGTCTGGTCGAGTTGAAGATGAGAAATTCATGTTGCAAACTGGAATCAATCACACATCTCCTGTGGCAGAGTTAGGTGATGAATCAAACTAAAAAATATATATATACAGTATATATTGTATATACTGTATATAAAACAAACCCCGCTGGGGGCAGAACGTGATGTGGGCGCTGTAAACGTCCCGGCAAAATGGCGGCTTTGTTTGAGGGTAATGACTATTATCATCAGCATTATTAAGAGTGTGTGTGTGTGTGTGTGTGTGCGTGTGTGTGTGTGTGTGTGTGTGTGCGTGAGGAGGGAAGGTGGAATATGGCTGAGCGAGAAAAGGAAGTGATATGTGGAAGAAGAAGAAGAAAAAAGAGGGCGTATCCTTAGGACACACTTTGAAGTGTGCAAACATTTCTACGCCGCCAAGAATCAGATTCTGAATCAATGACGTTTTTGGTTTGAATCACAAATAGAAAAGATGAATGAAGTAGCTGAACATCTGTACCCAGCACAGAAAAAAAAAACCCTTGGCTGGCTGAAACTTCTTCACTCAATGTGCTACGTTTTCAGTTATCACCAGTTCAGTCCGGTAAATGCCCCGTAGATAACACCCATGTAACTCTGTCGCTTCAGAACTTTTCAGCTGTCAATGGATGTTCTGTCTTGAAGTTGAAAACAACAACAACAACGACAAAAAGTAGACACTTTCCTTGTTCAGGCGCTGAAGTTTGCTGTGAAGGACGCAGCTTTCAGCGACAGACATCCGAGCAGCCGAGCCCGACAGCGGCTCTGCTGTCGGGAGATAAACGGAGGAAGAGGAGCCGATGGAGGACGGAGGCTAAAAACAACCGTGGCTGAGGGAGAGACAGAGCATTTTCAAGCTCAGACATCAGTGGAAAGCAGCTGATATTATTGT
>CAAKHB010005843.1:0-2500 GCA_901007665.1 Aeoliscus strigatus | reverse complement strand
GTGAGAAAGACGGTAGCCAGCGGGGTCAGTGCCAGAGAGTACACAAAAGTTGTGTTTGCTGAGTCACTCACCTGCACTAAACCACAAAGTTCTGGAATCAAACGGAGTGAGTTGCCCCTTCAAATTAAAGTCACTGGTGTCACTTGTGTTTTCAAACACAAGTGACAAATTGATGTTGACGTTTTGGTGTTTGACATCAATACACAACAATGGATAAAAAGCAACTCAGTATTGTAATGAACATTAAAAGCATCTGCTAGTCGATACAGTGAAATATCGCGATATTTTCCACACCGATATCATATCTTGATAATAATGTAATATTTTTTATTTACTTATTCATGATCAGTCAGCTGCCACATTATTTAAATCTGCTTTAATACAGTATACTAGTGTAAAACATTTGTTTTTTTTTGGAGTTTGTTTTATGCTAAGTTGGCCTACTGACATTTAAGAGAACAGTCTGGGCTTTTTTGTGGACTGAGACATAATAATTTATGGAACTGTTCAATAAATTCAAGTTCATTTTGAGTGAAATCTGAAAGTACACACACACATACACACATCTACAGGGTGTCCCAAAAAATGTATAACCAACTTTTATTCCTTGTAAACTAGGTGTTTATTATAATTCGTTTAATTTTTCGATATGTAAAACAATTTACATCCTCATCAACATCCTTCTATTGTTTTGTCACCGCCTGTTCTCAAATGACTGATGTCCGTTCTGGTCCAGAAAGAAGAAAGGCAGTTTTCCACTGGTGACTGTATGCGTGGCTTCACTCACATTACCGTTTGTGTTCTGCAGCTTTGTGGTTAATGAGGTGAGATCGTCGAGCGGATCTTTCTTCGTGTATCTTCACTGACCGTGAGTTTCTGGTCGGGTTCTGTTTGTCTCAGCTCCTCTACAGTTGCTGACCGGCCTTTTATCACGCTTCTGTGGGACTCAAACTTTGGCAGACTGCGGTCTCTGTCGGGAACACTGCCACGGCCTTCACGTCCAAGCGGAACACAAAGAAGGACGACAAAAACAACTGTTATTCGTCTGCTTTATCCGAGCTCAGAGCTCAAAACATGAGTCACATTGGAAAGAAAATGAAATATCTTTAATAAAAAATAATACATCTCAAATAAATGAATAAATCTCTTTTTTCAGCATTTCTTCCAGTTTAGTTGTCGTTCGGAGGTCTTCCATCAATCCAGTCCCCGTCCCCCCATCCCCCTGTTCCACCTGTCCCTTTAATGCCCCCCGATCAGCTGCCTACAGCAGTCGGACACATTGGACACAGAGATAAAGTGAATTGTCCGTCTGGCAGAGGAGGCACACTGTGGACATCTAAGACCCTCCCAACACACACACACACACACACACACACACACAGTTCTTAAAACTGGAAAATAGCTGCAGTGTGGAGTGTGATTGAACTCACAGGCTCCTGATGTGTACAGTTCTCCTATAGAAACATAAGTGAGTCAAGAAACAGACAAAAAGGGCACGTGTGACCCTGACAGATGCTGTAACAACTGGAAGAAAAGACAGTTTCTGCTGCTCAGAGTTACTTGACTGATTCTTTAGTTTGACAGCTTTTAAGAAAGAGCTGATCAAAAACTGTTCATCAGATTCTGGGAAGGAATTTAACTTGACTTATCTGTTGACTAACCCATCACATTTTGGACATTTTGTGTGTTTGGATTCAAACGTTAGACATTGAATGTGTTACCGGCCTCAGACCTAGGGGTAATCTGGGCCGGTGCAATAGACACACAGGCAGATGGGCGCTGTGGGTCTGGAGGAAATAGGATGGAGACAGGTTCATGCTCTTCAGCCAGCAGCGGTTTATTATTGAACTGCATATTGTTATTTTGAACACAAAAATACTCTTTTCGAAAACAAAAATAAAGTGCACAAAAATTTGTTTCCTCATTCGAAAATAAGAAAATCAACGATAGTCATAACATTCAGACATTAACAACAATAGGAACGACATCCAACATATATTAGTATTTACTCGCATTACGAAACGTGTTCCCACGCACGCACGCGCGCGCACACGCACACACCAGGTGTACCCCTCATGTGCGATCCACGTGGCTACACAGCGGAGAAAACCACCGGGCCGCAGCCACCACGCAGTTCAGCAAAACAACAACCAACAATTACCTCGTTCATTCGAAAGACCATAAACAAATCACAGTTCACAACACCATGCGTATATTTAGACATTAGGACCTATAAATACCTGGAGGAAATAGGATGGAGACAGGTTCATGCTCTTCAGCCAGCAGCGGTTTATTATTGAACTGCGCATGCGTGGGGCCAAGAGCATACCCCGTTCCTCCGGCACTCCGCAGGAGCACAGCGGCGCCATCCAGTGGCCTGGAAGTCCACCACCCATGCCCAATTTGTTAGGACTCTGACTAATCTTAAAAATGGGGGGTGTATGTTTTCCTCAAAACCAAACTATTCTATGCTATTTCTGAACCCTCTACACTCTCCCCA
>CAAKHB010005839.1:23452-41563 GCA_901007665.1 Aeoliscus strigatus | reverse complement strand
TCTGCTTAAGCACTTCCCTGTCGGCTGGGCTGCAGACTGTGGCGGAGGGAATACGTGGTAGCTTAGCACAGCTGTCAGGAGCTGCCTGCCACCAAATCAATAATTGTCTTTTTCTTCTCTCCCTCCCTCTCTCTCTCTCGACCCCCTGCCTCCTCAGCCTCATCCTGTCAGCTTTCTCCTGTTGGCACGAAATCAATGAGTCCTGAAGCTGATTAGCAGGTTCAGTTGCAGGTCGTTTCCAATTCATTTACATTCTTCACCATTGAGCACTGTGGCAGACGTAGATACGGTAGAACTGCACGGAAAGAGTATGAATGATGCAGCTGTGATGTCATTGTCTTTTAGGGGGATTCTAGACCACCGACGTCCAGACCAAGGTTGGTGTTTCTGCTCCTCTGTGTCCATCTGATCTGGTTCTGGTACCAGAGTTCTGTCCTCGTTGCTGACGTCTGCTGCACTGGACACTGATTGGCTGGAGGAGGAGTGTGAATGATGTAGACGTAGAACCAAAGTTAAATTACCTACTTAGCACTGTTAGTTAGCACGAAGCAGAGAAGGCCAGTGAATAAACGCATCGGGACCACGACTCTGTTCTGTCATCAACCAGCAGCAGCAGCGTCATGGACATTGTGGAGTCTAGTTCGGTTAACTCAGATCCAGATCAACGTCCTGGTCAGGGGGAAGGTTTATCGTCGCCATCAGGAAAGGAGAAGACGACTGCTGGCTATGCTGAGGACCGGTATTTCTTCTGACGACCGGAACTTCCTGTTAAAAGATGGAAAGTCCAGACTGTCAAACAAAATCTGAACCGTGGTTCCGTTTGGTCCAGACTGGAACCGCCTCTTCTGGGGCAGACCGAGTTTTGGTTCTTTGGTCCGGATCCTAAATTTGGCTCTGATCAAACCAAAGAAGGCAGGTGTGAAAGCCCTCTTAGGTATATGAAGAACATCCATGAACGTATGTTTTGGGTGACGGTGCTTGAGACAAACCAGACAAACCAGTGTGGCTCTCGTCCTCCACTGTGGGGGGAGGGAGTGGAGCCTTCGGGTTGATGTCCAAGTCACGGCTCATCACAGGCAACGGGACTTTAGTTTGGTAGAAGAGGTTTCATCCTTGAATTCATTCATCCACTCTCTCCTTCAAATCTAACGTACCAGGTCCCATCCCTGATGGAGAAGATGGCAGGTCGAGGCGAGTGACCTGAAAACCACTGCCCCATCCTGGTCGAGGCAGAAGTCCATCCATCGGTAAAGGACGTTGCTTAGAGAAAGTTGGGTTTCTATTTCTTCACCTTGCTGCTGTGAACTGGCGCCATACAAGTGGAATGCGACTCGACTCGACTCGCTCCGTTCGTCTTTGTGTGGCCTGTCATCTTCCAGGTCACCATGGTGGCGAAGGAGGCTGTGTAGCGCCGGGGCCGCTGGGCAGCACCTCCAGCTGCTCTGTTGTCCCCAACCATCATTCTTCAAAGCGCGATGAAGGCGGCCGACAGGGAGGAGACATCGCATGTATAAGATATGACAAACTCTTTGTCCGTCTACCGGTTCAAACCCGTCACAACAAAGAAAAAGGCCAACGTCCAAAGCGTGGGTCGTTAGTCTCAAGCCTTTTGATTCCTCGTATGATCCATTCACTTCGGATAGTGACCCAGACTGTTTGTGTTTTATTCACATGATGAAACTGAAGCTATTACTCTGAATCACTGAATCACTGAATCACTGAATCAGTTCTCCTCACTCAAACACGATTAATTCCTTCAGGAACTTGGCTCACAGAGAGACCGTCCTTCAAGACAAACACCGCTCATCGGGTTACTGCAGCACATGTGAGCTTCACGCCCTCTGGTGGTCGACTACATAGCAGTAGTCTGATATGTCGGGTGTGTCAGCCTGAAATCGGGTTGTGTGTGAATGAATTCAAGTGGAGCCCTGATCCTAAACCAACTCAACTTACATGAACCGAATCGAAAGCGCCAGTGCTTTGAGACTAATACTATTTCCACTGCATTCCGTTCATAGGTGGAAGCCTCAGTTGAGTCTTCTGGACGTTCTCTAACTTTTTTCAAAATTTCATGTAAAAAATACCGTATGGACTTCAAAATGTGCAGAATTTTGGGGGGAGTTCTCCCTTACATAAATGGCTTTTTGTCGTCCCACAGACATCTGTAAGTGTTTTCGAGATTCACTGAGGGGGTGTGAGTAGGTATTTGTTCTCTGGGTTCAGTGAAGTCCTGAGTAGACACCCTTCTCAGCTTCACAGCAAACGAAATCCAACAGCACCTCCTAGTGGTGAAACTGAGTACAACATGCAGCACAACGAATGGCATCTAATTTTGTGTTTTAGAGTCGTTTGGAATGGAATCCAAACCTCCAAGGGACATCCTTTGCGAAGATAAATGTATACAAGGATGTTCATTCCTCCATAATGGGACACTGGAGCGTTTATTTTGGATGAAACAACTTGTGGCTCTGTTAGTAATGTAGAGTTGCAGTGGAAGGAGGGGCTGTAAACTCATCGGTGGTCGTCAGTAAAATAAAGCAATTAGTATTTGCATTCTGAAACCGTTGGCTGCTAGTTGATGAGGATTCTACGCAAACGCACAAATCTGCAGCGTTTGATGGGAGAAGAGGACTGAAGCGTGTCGTCACGCTTGTCCTCACTACTTCCTCGTCAGATTCTAGTCAGGGTTTCTTTTAGGCTTTGCTCTTCTCTGATGTTTCCTGCTCCGAACTCTCCCCTCTGCTGCCAAATCGCCGGTTCAGCTCTGATGTCAACACTGCGCAGCAGGATTTCTGTGACGGGAGCAGAAGAAAACAAGTCACAATGTGTCACAGCTGTCTCGGATGTGATCAGACGGCAGAGCATCCTTCCACCATCACCTTGCCATCCTTGGCCTGACGGCGAGCCTTGGATAGGAGCTCCAGCAGGGCGAGCAGGAGCCCAACACCCAGGCCAAGACCGAGAAACAGGAAAAGAGCCTGCAGGTCGTGGGGCTGCAGACCTTCGGACGCGTGGGTCCCATCGGCTCCCATACAACTGCTGGCCCACCACTTGTCCCGCAGATACGACAGCTCACCGGACTCACTCAACTGGAGGATGCCAATGGAGAGGTTCTTCACCCACGGAGAACCTGGAGACGAGCAGGTGAGCGAGCACAGGTCAGTCGCCCGCGCAGGGCAGCAAACACGGATGTCTAGAAGACCAGTTCCATGGAATCACAGCCCCAAATCGACTCACCCAGAGGTGCTGCGATGGTGTAGCCTCTCATCGCAATGACCTCCTGGGAGCGCGTCAGTTTACAGTAACGTGCAACTGCCAAATCCAAGGACACTGCCTCGCCGATGAAGGCAAAGTTTCCCTCCTGAGTGCGGCGAACTCCCTCCTCCATGCTCGACACGTAGCTCTTCTTACGCTCCATGTGCTGGTGGATGCGTCTGTAGACGGGATTGTTGGAATTCTAGGGAAGTCCATACGGGAAAATGAGAATCACAGAAGGCCTCAGAGTCAGGATGGAAAGTCGGTTGCACGTAAGCACCAACCTTAAAGAAAAACATGGTGGATCCACCTTCCACGGTGCCGTAATCGATGACATCCTGATTAGCCAGGTCCTCGAAGCTCTTGATGGAGATGTGTTTGTTGCTCTTGGATGAGTGCAGCGTGGAGTTCAAGTTGGCAAAGTAGCAGGCCAGCAGCAGTACAGCAAACAGCCACCAGATGGCGCTGACGAGACGACCGGAGGGGGCTGTAGGGTGAGGACCGGCGCCTGGGAGCAGAGAGACGGCATGACCGCAGCTCACGCACAGGTAATGACCTCGAACCAGGGAGAGTCTCAGCGCACAGACAAGTTCACAGATTAAATTTAAATACAGAAACACACAAACACACACTGAGGTTCAAGAGTGAACTGTGTGGTACTGTGTGTATATGTATATACACACACATCATATACAGTAGGTGTATTCATCGTGTGGGCAGTTAAGAAAGAATTAAGAAGTGAAAGTATGTGTAAGTACGAATGCGGCTGCAGGAAGAGGAGTCTGATGCTGGCGGTTGCTGGGTTACCTTGCAGGGTCAGAGCTCCAGTGATGTACCAGTAGCTGTGCAGCAACGTGAAGCTCTGCTCCTCCGTCTCGGGCTCGGCCCATTGGCTGGGACTGATCCTACAGATGCACACAAACACAAAAGTACTTCATCATAACCACTGGAGGCACCCAAACATTGTGCTGCATCAGCAACTTTGTAGGTTGTGTAACGGTGAGAGCAGCAAGGGAATTCCAAAGCACTCGTTCTTCACTCGGGCGACGATTGAACTCACCTGCTCACCAGAAACACGCAAAGACCAGTGAGCAGGAATGCGATGAGGACCCCGACCCACATGTCCACGGAGAAGGGCGTCAGGAGGCCCAACGTGCTCTCCTCTGTGGCCACGTCCTTGTGCAGGATGAAGCCAATTCCCGTCTGCATGAAAGGGGTGGTCATGTCTACGAACTGCTCTCTGACTGCCGTGAGGGTCAGCGGGGCCACGGCCAGGTCGGCCTCCTGTTGGCGAGTGTCGACACATTCGTGGGGACGGGCTCATGCGGCGGTGAAGGCCGTACGCTCTGGTTTCGGTCTGGCGACTTACCCCTCTGATCACCTCGCCGATCATGCCGTTCCAGCGGCCGCTGGCGTCAACGGCTCCATAGCGGTTGTCCTTGACCAGGTGCAGATTGTACCTGAAGCCCAGCTTCTTGGAGAGCTCCGAGATGAGGTCGATGCAGTAGCCCTCCAGCTCCCCTTCGGAGCCTTTGGCCATCGTGTACGGGTCTTGCTGAGGGAGCATGATGGGCAGCGTCAGTGAAACAACAGTCGCTGGGGGGGCGTTAGGAGATACACGTGAAAAATCTGAACGTGTGGATACGGCACCATGGTTTATACCGGTTTCTTCTGTTTTTAAAGTAAATGGGACAAGGTTGTGCAGTAGGAATGCTACTAAATATTCGAGTCTATCGTCTGTAGCCTATTCTTGTCTGTAGGGAGCCAAAAAGTACCTGAATGGAGGTGATGGACAGCTCCTTGGCACCTAGGGGCGAGAAAAAAAAACTTGTTTTGGATTCCTCTGATGAAACGAATCCAAGTAACGGACCATGAGTGTCAGCGCAAAGATGCTGAGATTTAAGGATCAGGCTGATGAACAGTCTGGTTTGTGGACCTGATGTCTGAGACCGCGTCTGAAAACGAATGAAGGCTGATTGTTGCTGTGAGTCTCTTCATGTGTTTGGCATATTTACGGTGGTGGCAGACAGAAACAAACAGCCAGAGGATGATAAAAGAAGTCTTGTTCTTCCAGAAGTCTGTAGGCAAGGCCTCCGCACCGAGGGGGGGTTGCAAGGTACAATGACAGAGGCATCGGGGCCCCTGAGGGGGGATGAAGGACATGTTCCTCCACTTCAATCCCAGTCCCCCCTTCCACCAAGTAATGCCAAAGCCCCCCCCCACCCTCCCCCACCCTCCCATTAACCATGGCACTGGGAGTTGTTTTTCCTTTTGTCATAACTTTGACCAATGAAACTCCCAGCATGTCTGCAGGGCCTAACATGCCCTGCCAGGGTCCGTTTGAGAAGGGAAGTAGGGACGAGGAGATGCCACGGGTGCAAGTTCTTCCTAATTTCATGCCGTAACAAAAGATGTCCTGGTTGGGTCATCCACAGCCCGTGACATTCTGTCAGCCTCCTCCAGAGAGAGAGAGAGGCAGGACCTGATGGGAGGGGGGATCTGCGGAGGAGATGCCTGTCAGTTGACCGCCAGACTGCAGAGTCCTCCCTCCCCATGGTTAATTGATTTATCGCCGCTCTTTCTACACCACAGCAAGGCATTAGCCCCTCCACTGGTGAGAAATGGGACGCTGCCCAAGTTGATGCCCCCCCCCCCCCCCCCCCCCCCCCCCCCCCCCCCCCACCCCCTCATACACTGAAAGAACTCCAGCATTCCAGCGATGCCAGCTGGGAAAGAATCAAATGTTAGGAAGTCGGGAGCATGACCCCCTGTTCGTAAAGGTCAGCCAGCACCCCCGGAGGACAGTCGGCTTTGGATCAACAGATCTGTGGCGGCAGCAGCGCTGCTCCGAAGGCAAAAAAAAACAAAAAAAACAATACTGACTGACTAGCTTGTAGTATCACTAATGTCTGGTGAAGGGTTGCCATGGCAATACTCAATAGAACTGAAAACACACTGTGTTTCCAGGATATAGTCAGTGTTTGAAAGCTTGAAACACAGGTTGCCTGGAAAACGGTCCAACGTAGGTCAGCAACAAGCCGGGTGTGGTTTCTTATTTGTGCACCGTTACCTCAGGAAACTATGAACTATTGTGAGAGAAACCAGAGACTAGCCAGGTTCTTTTTTTTAATAATTCTTAATTAAAGACGGCATGGGCAAATGGAGAAGTGACGGGCCACCGTGAGTCCCAGCGACAATGTTCCTCAGCTTTCAACACGAGATGGTAGAGCTGCTCCGACATCTACAATACATGTTTTGACTTTCATGTTTCTACATTTCTTACATGTTCAACTTTCCTCCGTCGAGCTCGCGACCAGCTCACCGATGTGTTGTAAACGAAAGCAGAATTTCCTTATTTCTTCCCAGACTGGTGGTTTGATGTGTGAATATGTGTGTACCTACACACTTGCAGTGATCATTCCCCTGCAGCTCATTCCTGAATACAAACGTGATGTAATGGTCCTCGTAACAAACAGTAGGGACTTAAAAAAGGTTTCTGAGAGCGACGGCGGAAGAGGAACAGCATCTGACAGAGACACGTATTCATGTCTCTTAGTGTCAGTTACTGAGTCTCACCTGCAGTAAACGCCCATGTACTGAGAGCTGCAGCACAGAACACCACAGCCAGTCCACCCGTCATGTTGGTAGAAGCCTGAAAACCACCCAATTGAAAGCATCAATCCTACACACTTCGATTTACTAAGAACAAAGAACACTAAAACGTCACTAAGTACATATTTGTATCATGTATCAACAATACTATTCATATCGATTCCTACTGTGTATGAATACATTTGCTTAATGATCATATTTGGAGCAAATATAAGAACAAACCATAAACAGAAAAGACCGATTTCCATCTATGTTGACTGAAGCTCCTTACCTCTGTTCTCTACGCTGCGGTTTGAGTTGTTGTCTCCAGAAATTGGGAAATTCACAGCAAATCTTGCGAGGGAGCAGGGATGTGGTCAGCAGAGTGTATTTGGGGGGAGGGGGGGTTATATGGGGGAGGACAGAAGGAGGGCCCAAGGGGAGATAAAACCCCCTTAACCCATGGCTGTTGAGGCAAATGACTGAAACCAGATGTGGTATGTTAAAGGGTTGTTTCCACTAATTCAGACGTGTGATTATGTCATTCAGTTGAGAGTGATTTCCTTAAGTGGATTATTGTTTTTATTGTTATCAACACATACAACAGAACCATACCGTCAGAACCAAATCCTTCAATTGCCACTCTTTTCTAACATTACATAAGCTGTGGACTGGCGACTCTTTTGTTTTTCCCTCCCTCCCTCCTGATGCTGAGGGACCAAAAACATACATATATTATGTGAAAATATTTACAAATGTTTAAGGTTTTCCAACGTTTGATAGCCATTTCCCCCTAGTATTATTTTGGTCTGATTTCATCTGAAGTGTTTTTTAGTGTTTTTGCATAAGCAAACAGTGTTAATTGATGTATTTTACTCAAAAACAGGCAACGATTTCATCCAGAGGAGGGGCTGTGCTCAGTCCTTCACACAAAAACATTCTGTCAGGCCTGAAGTACTGAACAGGACATGAAGGTTTCAGTTGAGAGGCCGAGCCGTGCCAAGTTGTCTAGATAAATACAGCTTGAAGAGCGTCTCAGTGGTTTTCTTGGAATCCTAATGAAGCTATCTTTTGTGTTTGTGTGCTGGCTGGGGAGGGAGTCTGCGGTGCTAAAATGAGCATGTCGCGCTTCACAAAGTCTTACAGAACAGAAGAAGAGGCCTGGTAGTGTCTGACAGATCGCCAGAGGAGGCCGTCAGCTTTAGACAGCTCACACTTGTCAGCGGACAAGTCTTTGAGGGACAAATCAGTATCCTGAGAAAGTGTGGAGTGGCTACATGGGCTCTTAAATGCTAATATTAGGAGTTAGAACTTGGGGGGATAGGGGGAGGTTGAATACGTCTGAATGGGATCGAGCCATCAATGTAGACTTGTCAGCTCACGTTTATTGAATGAATGATCAAAACTGAAGGGCTATTAAAGAGCAAAGTGTGCTTACACCCATCTCTAGCACCTCCAGCTGTGTGTGGTCACCACAGATGTCTTCTGGGGGCTTTGACAGGCTTTTATGTTGAAGAGAAGGTCACAACAATCCACAGTTGACATAAAAATGAGCTGGAAATTGGGTGCTCCAGGACGATACCCCAAAGTGTGACAGTTGCAAGTGGTGAAGAAGCTCCCAGGTCCTCTTTCACCTGCCTACGCACACATTCCGTCTTGAAAGCGTTTGAGACAAATATCTTTTAAATACCTCGTTGATTCTCCTCAGTGAATATGGTAATGACCTTCATTCGCTGAATGAAGCTGTGCTGCATCCCACTGCGGATGTCCTGATTCAAAAGGCTTGTGGCAAAAGAGTTAACAATTATTCATAGCAAGTCACACAAGATTTGTGTCTAAAAATGTCTAAACCTACAAAACATGACAGGAACGTGTTTATTCCAGGAAGTGGAAAACACCTGCTCTTGGATGGCAACGGATACTGAAAAGTTGTTTTTTTTTTTTTTTTCCTCCTCATAATTGACTGGTCAAGCTTGTTGTCTCTTGTGCTGCCTTAATTCTTTGCTCAGTAACATATTCCCTTCCTTGCAGGGGGTCTGGTGGTGTTCTCGCCAGAGAGGTTGAGAGAGGTGGCGGCTGGTAAACACAGACGCAAGCAGAGTGGATAATTGGAGCAGCAAGCAGATCCCTGCCAAAGCCAAGGTCAAATTCTTTCACATGTCGGCTTGCATAAGGCTCCGTTAAACGGCTTGTTACTGACTTGTTTTTGTATGTGCACTGAGACCAATTCAATGTGAGACCTTCCGATGATAGTTGTTTGAAATTTATTCAGGCCATAGATACACATCGTTCAAATTCAAATAATGTCCCTAAAATTTTGCACAAAGAACTGTCAGGGCAGTGCAGACATAGAAACGTGCAAATGATACAGATCATTTCTATCAGTACAATGGATCGATGAGAACGCAGTGTGCTATCAAACTGTCTGAAAAACAGCTTTGGGATATTACACATCGTCATATAAAAACAATAATAATAATAATAATAACTAAAAAAAAAAAAACAGCCCGGCCTTAGGAGAAACATTAGGATGCATAAAACACATGCAGTCAACTAAAAAGGGCTGAACTCGCTATGCAGTGGTATCCCACCAGGATCTCAGTGCTGTGACATGCCACATATCAGGAGGGTGAGCGAAATATCGGCAGTTTGGTTACATAACAATGTAAGCACTACACAAAGAATAGGAACAATTAAAAGCCTTCATCCTGCATTGTAGGAATAATTCCTTGTTTCTAGTAAAGACGTGACCTCAGGTTTTAGCATAAAACTGCACATTATGTTCAACATAATAACCATGCCATCGCTTTCCAAATATTGCTGTGTGGATGGGCTACGGATCTACTGCAACGCAATTCAACTATTACAGTTCAAGTAAAGTAACCGATGAATTAAAATATTTGTGATCGACTTTGTGCTCATGCTAAGTTCCAAAAATACTCAAACATGAGAGCAGATCACCGTCAGTAAAGAGTCATATAAAAACCCTGGTATTTGTCACTAAATACATTCTGGCATTTATCTAACATTTGGTGCAAAGATGAACAGATTCTCTAAGTGTCGCTCATACAAGTACTCCTCTACGAAGAAGACGTTTTTAGCAAGATATGCAAACTTGACTGAAGACCGATTCCTACTAGCGCTCGGTGTTTCAAACGACTTCTCTTGCCGTGTGTCTCGATGCTCAGTCGAGTCAGCCAGTGCTTAGAGTTTGAACATGAAAAAGACCCCTGTGTTTTCAGGGTCTGTCGACAAGCGGGACTGTCTTGGGGAGGGGGATGCGAAAGAGACCTGACTCAGCACGTCCACGTTGGCGCACGGACTCTGCGCGATGCAGCACGCTCCTTCGGGATTCCCCCTCTCCTCGATGGGGCTACCATTAATTCTAGTGTTACCAGTGAGGCTCGAGCTCGGACCCGCTCCTCGGATCAGGCCCTGGAGTCTTTGCCTTTCTTGGGCCTTCTTAGCCCTGTTTGCAATGTAGCGCACCCTGCTTTGGCTCCTTGAAGAAGTCCTCCGCACCAGCATCTCTTCATCCCAGGACTCCTTAGGTCTGTTTTCGGGGGCAAAGTCACTGGCAGTCAAGGGCTCCACGTCTGTCAGCTTCCGTAGTTGCTCCGTCAGGTCGCTGGTCGGCCGGGTTTTCTGCGGGCTGCTCTTGTGAAGCCGGTCCCTGGTCGGCCTAGCGATGAAGCTGCGGCTAATGCTGCGGTACTTGCTATCAAAGTTACAAGAAATGTCCTCGGATGTCAGGTCCCCGAGGCTTTTGGACAAGGAAGCTGCCAGTGGAGTTGTAGCTGCTGTCGAGGGCCTGCTGGCCAACGACTGTTTGAGCCCCTCCATGTAGAGCCGGCTCCAGGTGTGCCTTCTCTGAGTGAGCCTGCTGGACGAAGCCACATCGGAGTCATGGGGCGGCTGCAGGGGGCGGGGCTGGAGGTCATCGTCGGGACACTCCCTTTGTCGAAGGTTTGGGTTGGACTTGCTCTTGTTCACTCGCAGGGTGTCGTTCGAGACCGACACAGAACGGGGGTAGCTGACCCAATGAGGTTTGCAACTGCTGCCGGCTGTGGAGAGACTCTTCCTGGCCAAGTTAGGGAGGGACAGGTCAATGACTGTGTCACTGGAGGAGATGCTAGAGGAGGAGGACACGCTGTCTCGATGGCTGCCTGGCTCCAGTTTACTCCAAAGGCAGTCGTTTGTCGTCGCATCTGTGCAGACCTCCGGTACCGCTGACTGAGTTTGCTTTGCAGAAGCCGTAGCCACTCGAGCGCGCCACTCGCTTTTTGTTCTTCTCAACGGAGTGTGTGACGACTGATCACTTAGAGTTGTGTTCCTGATCTGACCCGTCTGTGGTGCAGGGGTCGTAGTGGGTTCAAGGGACACTGCTGCTTCAGGAAACTCCACTTTGAGATAGGACGTCAACTCCTCCGTATCATTTGTTGGGTCTGTCACAGTTTCTAGGGTTCCCCTCTGGCTCATTGTGCGCTCTGTGGATGAATTATGGCTTTGGTGGGGGTGGGGATCTTGGCTGAGGATCGCTTCCTCAGCGGGGGTCGCCGGGTGGAGCGACATGGTTCTGGATAGTGTTGAGAGTTTCTTTTGGTCAACGCCCACTTTCACAGGATTTCCCAACACCCCATCTGAATTCATGTCCCTTTGGTTGTCGGCGCTAGTCCCAGTGGAAGGTGACCGCAGAGGTGACGTTGAATCATGCAAAGACAGGCTGACTTCTGGAATGGAGGCAGAGCAGATGAAACTTGTGTTCCTAGTGTCCACTGAGTTTAGAGCAAGAAATGGAGGAGGGGGCGTTGGTCTCTGCATCTCGGAACCATCTGTGAAAGTGAAGACATTAAAGAACTTTACCGCTAGCGATGTTGTTACACCCTCAAGGGGAACGGAATGAATGCATCTGAGAAATACCAGTTCACATATTACACAGGTGGAGACGGTCAGCACATACTGGATGAAATGATGACAGACAGTTCCATAACTTGGACAATTACACTTGGTTCACATATTTGATGAGTATCTGGGAAGTCTGACAGTTGTTTATCTATGTCCACTAATGCTGCACATCTACCTCCTGATACTCTGGTAACCTATGACCTATGAGGATAGTCCATCAAACACCTCCTCTTCTCTCTCAAGTACATCTCCTGAAAAACAATCCAATATACTGACTGCAGCAGAATTTGTGGTTCATTTATTTCATGTTGCTAAATGTCTTAATTATGTTCAAGATGGACGGTACAAATGTGGATTTCAAACAACACCCCCCCCCTCCCCCAAACAAACAGCCCAGCAGTGCCACATGAAGAAAGCAGGCAGGTGAGACTGATGGATGAAGGTACACCGGATGTTGAGGTGACATGCATCTAAGTAGGTTTACCTTGCTCTGGTCATCCCCTCAATTCTGCACTAGGAACAGAGAAAGCGTGCAAAAGGGGAAAGAGAGGACAACGGAGTTTAGCAATAAAATGGGGAGAAGACGTGAAAGGAGGAGTGGAAGCAGCTTCCAGATCAGGTTGGTATTTGGGAGAAACTGGACACACGTGTCATCATAAACATGAAGGACAAACGCCTCTGAAAGAGACACATGAGGTTAAGCTGCTTAGAAAAAGAAAAAGAACATTTCGAAGCTCACATCATACCAATGACCCTTACTGCCCTCAAGAAAATATGTACCTGTGGTTTCAAGTACTGGAGCAGTAGTAGTAGTAGTACTTTGACCGAGAAAAGTCCCGTTTGTTGAGGACGTGTAGAACGCGCTGCTTGTTACCTGGTCACTACCAGCTCATTAATGTCTTATCAACTACTGGGTAATAACATTTAGTAATACTAGATTAAAAACTTACCACTGTTCTCATCTGTCAAGCATGTGGGGAGCGTCAGATTTGACATTTTAGACAACGACTGACATGAGAACTCACAACACCGAGCGAGACTCTTGGTCGGAGATTTTGTATTTTTTAATCTACACGACGTGGGACAGGTGGGGTCTGTAACCGACAGGGACTGTGGCTACCGACTGGGGGGTCGTGGATGGAAGCAGGCTAACCAGGGAGACTATGAGGCAGCTAGAGGCTGGGGATGACTCGGATCCATCTTACCAGCAAAGAACATGGGGGACTTGTGGCGCAACTCTTCCATTTTCTGGGCAAACAGGGCATTCATCTCACGCTGCAGGGTGCCCACAGCCCTCTTGCGACTGTCGAGAACAGAACGTGGAGGCAGCATGGGGGGTAAATCCAAGCTGCTCAGGCTGCCAAAGCTGTCGCAGCTGCTGCTGTCACTGAGCGAGAGGCTTTCACTCCCATTGCTGTGTGTGAGCGGGGTGGCCAAGCCACAAACGGTGCCATATTTAGGGGGTGTATCCTGGTGCCAGCGGAGGCTGGACCTGAGGTCTGGGGTGAGACTTGGCGTCACCGTGTTGGGGAAGCATCGACGTGGGACGCTGCAGGATTGGACGTACCTCTGTGGAGTGTCAGGCAGAGTCTGGATGTGCTGGGCACCCAGTGTTTGCCTGGCTTTGGATCTCGGAAGGGGAATCGGTCGGAGGAGGGCTTGGGGTGAGTAGTGAAACAGGCTCTCCCTGCAGGACGTGAGGCGTGGAGGAGACTGCTGACAGTCGGGCAGTGCAGCCGGAGGCTGGGCATTGTCTGTCAGTCTGGGCTGAACCTGCTTCTTGAGGGAAGCGTGGGAACTTCTTCCCTGTCTTTTCCCCTCTGCCACTTTGGACTCTGCTCCCTGCCTGTCCTCAGTCTGATTCTTTCTTTCTGCCTCTGGACTTTCCTTGGAGCCGACCACACATGTGATGCAGTTGGAGGACATTCCCACCCTGCCTGAGCTGTTCAATGCAACACGGGCAAACACGCCTGGCTTTAAATCCGCGGGATCGTGAAAACGGAGCTGGCCGGCCCGTTTCAGAGGCTCACTCATCGGACGGCGATGCGCAAAAAGCGGGCTCTTACCTTTACCCTCCTCTGGGTGGAAAGCGCCATTGGCTTGTTGGGATGCCAGTGAGTCCCCACTGCGGAGGAGGGGCTGTGGTGGTGTGGGCTGATGGGAAGCAGCAGCTGAGGCCTTGTCCTCGGACTCTCGCTCTTCACTGGTGCCCTCGGAGCTGTAGTCTTTGGTGTTGATTGTGGTCTCTTGCAAACCCTTCTTGATCTTGGGCTGGCCTTTGGTGGGTGCGCTGGCAGTGCGGCGCAGCAGGTGAGCACCAAACGGATGCTTGCGGCTATGCTGTGCAGCAGCATGGCTGTCCAGGGAAGCCTGCTTTGGGTTTCTGTGAAACAGCCCTTTTATGCCGCTGGCTGCTCGGGCCTGAAAAAAAAACACAGCATATAAATAACTGTGAATCTACATACATGAAAAGTAATAATTTACTGAGGACATAAAAATACAAAACAAACTTTAGCCATAATGCAGGTGACACTCGTCATCCACATTATTGTAATAACACACAGGCGGTTTTAATACGATGAACATGCTAAAAAAAGACCCCAAAAATCCACCAATTTTCACATGAATACACAAACCTTTCACTAATATTCTTCATGAATGATCACTCAGGGAAGAAAATGATCATTCAGCTGCAACACATGCCCACTAGCTTTGAATTCCACCGGGATTCAAAGGGTTAGAGCTTGGAGGTTTGACTCAGCGATTGATTTTAAGTGAGTTCAAATCATCATTGATGCTATTTTGTGTCAGCTGTTTTTTTTTTAGTGTGGAAATCCACTTTGCTGCCTCTTAGTGGTCAATCCATCAAAAAACAAAGGTATAATAGTTCGGGTGAGTGAAGCACACCTCAGATAGACTGATTGATAGATAGAAAGATGCTTTATTAATCTCCAAGAGAAATTAGTTTTGTTTACGTAAAAAAAAAAAAAAAAAATTGGTCTTAATCCAACTAAAATGGGACTTTTCAGATATAAGTCAACATTTCAGTGAACTTTCCCAAAGTCCCAAAAATGAGCCGAGCTTCTCAAACTCAAACGCACATGCTTCCACAAATTCCTCCCCGGGCTTCAACCCAGATGAAGCTATCTCCAGGTCCACAAGTTGGAGTCGTCTCCCTTTGGATAACACCAGAACCACAAGTGAAGTGATAGACAGTCTGTGAGGTGATGGGTCAACTGGAAAAAGTGTGATATGAACCAGCTGAATGGGCCATATCAGCACCTACCATGACGGGGTTGGATGGAAACTAGTTGAGTTACAACTTGGAATGTAAACGTACTGAACTGTGATTGTAAAGTCTTACAAGTCAAACGGAGACATGTGAGACATCACAGGGCCTGAGCGTTTCAACGTGCGTGTGGAAGGAGCAAGTACTGACCACTGAGGTGAGAAAGTAACAGTGCAGACAGAGACAGAACAATGATAACGGAAAACAAACTGCAGGTTGAGTGAAAACGTGGTTAAAGTGCTGCACAAAATGTCACAAGCAGAGAAAGGAGCTTGTGGATTTTGCATTCGAATTAAAGAAAATGTCACAAACAGGTCTTCCCACAACACTGGGCTGCTTCTCAACACTGTCGGGTAAAATGATTTTCAAATATACTGTAGTCATCTTGAAAGTAAAGGAAGTACGTGGACAGAACATCGGTATTCCGGGCGGAATGCGGCATACTGTGTTCCACTTATCCATTGTTCAGTAGTTGGTCCGAAAAGTCTGTAGTTGTGTTAGTTGTTAGCTAGTTGTTAGTGTCCAACCAACACGTTGTGTGTTATTCCACGTACAACTACACCGTGACAAACATTCCCATTGACAACAAATAAAACAGTTGTGTGTGTACACGAGTGGCTGAAATGGACCCCCCCCCCCCAACAACTCACTCAAACAAAAACAGTTTGAAGACATTTTATACTGACAGAGGATACTGAGCTACTGACGCCATCTTGGTTACAGATGGGATGTCTGATGTATGGGGGGGGCGTTCCGATTGCAACTTCCTGTCCGCCGCTCAGACAACGACCTCGACGCACTATTGGACCCTCAATCGAGGTCGGGACAAGCGGCCCAAAGAGTCTTTCACAGGGAACAAAATGGCAGAAACCTCAGGAAGAACCAGACAGTCGTTGCATGTACAGACAATGAAAGTAGTAAAGTGGTAAGAATCAGTACCCACTTCCTGTCTTCATGACTCATGGGACACATGAGCTGGCCTTTTATTTGCTAATGCTCGCTGCTGCTTGACAAGAGTGTGTCCGTGTGCATGTGTGTGTGAGAGGGGGGGTTATGCAAAGGTGGCACTTAGGTGGCAAAGATGTGGCGTGGGGCTCATGCAAGATGCCAGCTGGGTGTCACTACACCTGAGGTTTGAGCGTCAGCTTCAAGGCTCCTAAAATGTCCTGCCTCTAAGTGAAGTGTTGGGAAAAAGAGGGTTCCACTGGAATTACAAACAGACAGAGAGAAGGGAAGGGAAGAGAGCAAAAAATCAGTGGGTGGAGGATGAAAGAGAAGGAAATGGGCGGGGTCAGAGAGAAATCACAACAGGAGGCACATGGCGACAGCTGTGGCCGAGGAAGTTCACAGCAGGGACGGTATGAACAGCATGGTGGTCATTTGGTCATGACTGGAAATAAGACGTCCAGAGAGCAGAGGAGACGGCGGTGGAGAAGGTTGGGGAGTGTTTATACCAGGAGGTACAAATACAACAACACAATAATACACAGCTCATGTCATCACTCGCAAAATCTTCTTTCAAATGCATATTAACAGAGCCGTTTTTAGATGAGAACACATTATGACAGTGTCACATTATGACATTTTATTGTTATTATCATTTTATTTACTCACATTTTGTAGGTATTTTTTAAATTTCACTCTGTAGCTATACATTCACCCCAGAAATATCCATTTGACGTCTTTTTATCATTTCTAATCTGACTTGAATTACTTACAGAGACACAATAATAATAATAATAATAAAGATTTGTTAGCAGGTGCAGTATAGTGCATGGACAAATGTGTTGGGTTGTGTGTCCGGCTGTTTATCATGTGTTTCTAAATTTCATGTTGCTAAATCCTGTGAAAAAAAAAAAGTGTGTGAGTGCATGTGTGTGCGTGTGTGTGTGTGTGTGTCTGAGATCCTCTGTAGTTACAGTTAGTGCCAGAGTTTGTATCATCACCGTGAATAAAGGCAGTTTGCCAAAACCAGCAATAAATCCGATGTGGGGGATTTCTCAGTCAACTCTGACTGCTTTTGTATAGTTTGGGACAGAGACCAACATGTTTATTTTCACACTGGAAAAATTGCAGACTGAAAATGAGCATGCACATGAAGTGAGCACTTTCCAGCGGACCTCCTGCACTACTCACCTTACCGGTGATGTCATTCACAGCTATATGAACAAAGATGGACGCCTCCTCCATACCTTCCAAGTACACGTGGCGATAACCTGCACACACACGTTGAGGAAACAGTAGTTGGACAAAGAGGAAAAGGACAAGAACGTCAGAGGATGAATGAACATGCTGCTGCACCAGTGACGTTCTTGGCTCCTTTGAGCTGGAGGACACACAACTAGAGGTTTTTTTTCATGGATTTCTCAGCGTATCGCAGCGTATCGCCATGTTTTTCTTTAACCTGTTTGATGTCCATCCTGTCGTCTGTGATCCCTGATCAGGAGTTAAATGTGTTATCCACACAGTCCCGGTCAAACTCGCTAGCCCTGAAAACAACGTTCCCCCTTTCAATTCTCCAAAGTCTTCAGCATCATGTGTTTTCTCAGTACTGTGCAGAGAGGAAACAAAACATCCATCCTCTCTGTCGGGATTCCAGACGCTTAAAATAAGAATTCAAGCTGCTCAGTGGCAAAAAGCACAGGGCTGTAACTGTTGGCTGGAGCTTTCTTGTTCTTGTATGTCCTCATTTTAGGTCCAAAAAGTTAGGAAAGGTTTAGAAATTGTATAAGTAAGTTTATCATTAACTGACAGATCTAAATGAAATACACCGAAATGATATTAGACAAAGATGGAAACGCTAAAGAGAAGGAGGTGATGTGGGGAGAGTGTTGAGCTCCTGCCACAGGACGACGTCTGACCAGGACTTACTTACCTGGCATCATGCTGTTGAAGGCGATGGTGCGCTGGCCGATGAAGTCCTGGCCGATGGGGTCATGGTCCCACACGAGGAAACGCACCAGGGTCAGTTCTGGCAGGTGGACGGTGAACACCAGAGTCTCCTCCCACATCGGGTTAAAGCCTGGGGAGGAGGGGGGGGGGGGGGGGGAGGGGGGGGGAGGGGAAAAGGG
>CAAKHB010005839.1:3425-23348 GCA_901007665.1 Aeoliscus strigatus | reverse complement strand
ACTCACACACTCATAATGTTGCTGCTGTGTTTATTTTTATATATCGTTGTGTCGGCGTCCCCATGCTGGCAGACAGAGGTACACTGATCCAACTCACCGTTGTCGTCAACCACGCGGGTCTGCTCCTTGCAGCAGTCCACTGGGAGTCCAATGATCTCCACCTCCACAAAGGGATCGATGATCTGACAGGATATATAACAGGAATGTTCATTAATAATTAGGTTATTATTTAATTCACTTTACATCAGTTTTGCTCACTCGCATCTGATTACTCAAAGCAATTTTACGTGCTGCATCGAGTAAATGAGAGAGCAGACTTTAATCAATCTCTGATTTGATTTGAAATGATGTTTTAAAAATAAAATAAATGCTTCTTTTTTTTAAGTATTTTTGTACGATGTAGAAATACCTGCAGTAATATATAAAGAAGCTAATCTAACATTATTATTGGAATAATTTTTCTGTAATTTGATATGAATATAGGTGGAGGTGGAAAATGACTTCCTTTTTCTTTGTCGGGAGCATAATTTATTATAGGGACAGGCAAATGTGAGCATGACGCTCCAGCCTACAGCTTATAGCTCTTCAATCACACTATGTGGAATGAAAGAGGAAAGACGTGCTGTCTCCACCTCTCCTCTGTCACCCAGCATCGAGTCTTTGGGTTTGGGCAGCTGCTGTCCACTGATGATCTTCAACACCAGCTGTTTCTTCATTTGACCAGGCAGCGGGTCGTCCAGGTTCGGGTTCAAGGCACCTGAAAAGGTCCAAGAAGGTGTCAGTTCCATAGAATACATCATGAGAAAATCAGAATCAATCAGCAATCAGAAATACTTTATTTATCCGCATTGTCTGAGCAACTCAAAGGGGTTTTCCTCTAACCGGTCACATAAAGAAACTTAACATCTTCTACGTAGCTTCAGCGTCTGTATAAAGACACAATCAGCACTGACAGATTCTGAACAAAACATATTGGATGAATGAGATTCAGGAAAATAAACAGTCAGTGAGTGAGGATGTTCAGCTGAAAATGAACCAGTGTGTAACTGATCCTGAGGAGAGCTGATATTGTCAGCCAGCTGACCTTCACACATGCAGGCAGGCTTGAGGATGTAGCCACAGTTGCCATTGCTGTAGAACTTGGCTCGGTTGAGCTGGAGGACTCTGCCCTCGGACTGGTAGTTGAGCGCAACTGAAACCAGAACCGGTCAGTCATTAAAAAGACAATAAAAGCTGCTCTGTGACGTGTTGGCCGACGGCTACCGCAGCAGACCATGGCCCATAAAACCACAAGAAGGTGGTTTCAATGTGGAGGAGAATGTGTGATGTACCGAGTTGGCAGCCGGCGTTCCAGAAGGGCTGCGGGTTGAAGTTGGACGAGTCCACGCGATAGGAGGAGGGGTAGATGCGGGACAGCTGCTGCTGGTTAAAGCGGATAAAGGCAGCCGCTTTCTGCTGCATCACCTGATGGGCTTTGGTCTCACTCAGGGACGATACCTGCCAGCTGCAGCTCGCTGCCATGGCAACACAAAGACAGACACTCAGCTTTTACAGTCAAGTAGCAGAGAGACAGTGTTTCACATGGGCTTATCTTCAATAATGTCCAATATAATGCAAATGTGGCAGTGATAAACATGTGGCAGCTGATGTGAGGTGAGCGCAGAGAGAATATTATGGACTGATGGTACTCAACCTCAGAACAAAGGTAAAACTACAGGACGTGATATGTGGGATTAAAAAGATTTATAGTTTTCATTTAATCCAAGAATGCCACCATTACCAGCATATATGTTGTTTTTTATGTGTCCTTACAACAGAAATACAAAATAAACAAATGATTAATTACACACACACACACACTAGGGAAACTTGAAACAGAGGACTATGAAAGTGTCTCAGTACAGTTATAATATATATATGAAAAAAGACAAAACAATCACATAAAAACAGGTAATTGGAGCTCAAATGTGGCGCGAACCAGCACTCACCCTGTGCTTCCACGTCATACAGACCCACAGAACGAGTGTACTTGACCAGGTCAGACAACGCTCTGGACAACTTCATGGTTTTCTTCTTTCTGCAGTGTCCAAAGTTAATTCAAAAACAAATTCCATTGTTATTCCACAGCAGACACATTAGAAAAGTCTAATATGTACAGGTGTAGGGGTGTGTGTGTGTGTGTGTGTGTGTGTGTGTGTGTGTGTCACATACTTGCTGTGATGTAGAGGTGCTTTAGAAGCACTGCTAGTGCTCTCCTGGTCCGTATCTGTGTCCTCAAAGCTCGATGTCTTCTTCAGCTTGGTTGACTTTTTCTGCTAAAGAATCAGTTATTTACAAAAAAAGTGGGATCAGGCACAAAACCAGAATTTAGTCTCATGGATTCAAAGTGTGAAGTGTAAAACATATAATTTCATAATATAATGAATATTCACTACAAATGAGGAACTTTAAATTTTCTTGTGTCATAATTCAAATCACTTCTTAAAACACATTTTTCTAGACTTTTCCAGACTTCCGTTTTCCATCTTTTTTTTAATCTCTGTAATGTAATACTTGAAAAAAGCCTGACAAACAAAGCCAATATTACTAATATTCCAGAATGTTTGGTAAAACTCATCCGTTTTAACTCAGGTATTTGATTTTTCTCTTCAGAGAAAACGTCAACACTTCATCTCTCATGAGCTCAGAGAGAGGAACATGCAGTGTCAGCTCAGGAGCAGTTGAGTGCCTCTGAGAACTTTTGGCAGTTTGCACTTGTATTTGCTCACAAATCAGACAAAGAAAGTAGAAGTCAAACCTTGCGTTTGGAGAAGCTCCCTATGAAGGAATGTCCTGTGCGCTTGTTGCTGCTGGCGTTGGCCTCGTCGGCTGTGTCAGCTCCATCTTCTGCTTTATTCTGACAAAAGAACGTGAATAAAAGGACCCAAATTGAATGGAGACGGGATATGAACTGGAGTACGCGGACCTCTGCCAAGGTTTTGTCAAATTCACTGCTTGATTGTGTCACACCTAATACCACACCTAATACACGTGTGACTGTTACATGCACTTCCTGGAATTATAACAGAGGCAGAAATGTGCTAAACCAAGTAGGTTGTTGGAACTTCTGTGACGAAAAATGTAAATAAAACAAATACATTTCTTTATATTTTTTTAACTTTGTGACTTCTTGGATCCGGGAATGATTTTACCTTGGAGGCAGGTTTGTCTGAAGGTTTCCCAGCAGGGGGCAGGGCTGTGATGGTGAAGCTGTCCGGATCTTCTCTGTCTCGGATCTTGGACTCCTTCATAAGATTGTCCAGCTTTTTCTTGGCCATGTTCTCCACTTGCTTTCTGTTTGCTGACATCTGGTGGAGGAACGAAGAATTGACATAGACAGAGAAGGTATATCACAGTGAAGGAGAGGGAACTAGGATGAGGAGTTCATGTTTGGACAGAACGTTTCTGCTTCAGAGAACAAAAAGTCATCCATCAATTTAAATTTTTTTTTTTTTTTTTTTAAATTTGAACTATATCTGCATTTGTATTGATGCAGCATTTTTTCCTCTTCCTTCTTGAATTATTCCTGCGACAGCAAATAATGTCCTTATATGGACGTCTTAGTGAAGAAGGGACACAAACATCAAGATGGGTTCGGAAAAGAACACTTACAACGTGAATCCTGTAAGATGAGGACGATGGATTCACTGAAATGAACATGGTGTTCCTAACAGAGCGTTCTATATAATACGGAGCTGCGCACACACACACGCGACAAATGTGAGTGGATGACACACAATGGAAGCAGACAACACATGTGATGGTGCTTTTGAGGGATATTTTAGTTTTGTAATTCGCATGAAAGCATAAAGGGTGTGAAAGACCAAAAAAGAAAGGCGATCCTCCGTGAGCGCTTGCAGGTTATTTTGCCTCATTAGTGAAAATGTTTTGCACATGCTGTTTTACAAAGTGATGTTAGTTTGTGAAGTTCTCAGGAGTGAAAAAAATGGAATTCCACAATTTATCCCCGTTGACCACTCAGATCTGAGACTCTTTCCTGAAGCCTGCAGCAGGAATCTGTTGTTTTCTCCAGGAGGAAAGATGAAGCAAGACGTGATACAGACGTCCAAAGTTCAGGGTGGAAGCATCAGTAACTTTCTGCTATATGGACGTAGGTAAAACAGTCAAATAGTTTTAGAATAATCCTGATAAAAGCCCTGATGCTGACCCACTCTGATGCTTTAGCAAACGATGCGTCCCAGATGTGACATCTGGACTGTGGGTGACGGCGGATGGCTCCTTTTAAGTCTTTCCATGTTTGGGATAACATGCACTGGCTGAGTTCCGCCACATGGTGTCAGGATTAATCTATAAAAAAACGCCTGTCACCGTAACGTAATTCCTGAGATCAGACGTGTCAAATGCTTTCAGAAATTAATTCGTGAGATTCATCTTAAAATATCAATTTCAAACTTCACACAAATAGATGAAAAATTGATCAAACCAGCTACATTTACATTGACAAGTAGAAATAAGATCATTATCAGATGGGAAAGCTGTTGACAGGTGTCTTTTTGCTCACAACATGTTTACTGGCACTACTTTTGCTAGCGTATAAAAGTCCACATCACAGATTGTGCATACATCAATCTCATAAAACTGAAATAAATCTACATCTATTTACACCCATTTTGGTATTTCAGCTTGAAGAAAACATGATCTGACTGTTCTCTTCATTAAATGATAAAGTAGCTGCTGCTGTGTTCACAGCTGAACGCTCCAATCCATCAAAGCGCACCTGGTGAGAAATAACATCATGTGTTGGCGACTGATAATCCCCTGCAGTATTACTTCATCTCAATTTAAAAAAACAACAAAAAACCAAAACACTTGCACATCATCAATCATCTCTGTATAAAACAGGACTGTTTGTGACTTCCACAGAAAGATATTTGTATTCAGAATGTATTACTGAGAGTAAATTGGATCTGGATCCAGGGAGATACTTGACCTTTATGCAAGAACTATTTATTTTGGAAATGATTCAAGACATGCACCAGTGTTTTCTGCAGTATATTCAGATATAGCTTTAGATTTACACATATTGCTCAATATACTGTATTATTTATATTTAAGATATTTGTATTTTTTAAAATCTCTTTGTACCCCACTATATTTATTAGAATTTTTTTTTTTTAACTGTACTTGGTTCATTTACTGTATTCAGAGGATATTTTGGATGATTGTTTTATTCTGAAACTGTGATATTGTGAATGAATGAATGAACATTTTAAAAAGCACTTATGAACACTGACTGATGTGCAGGAATGGACTCGACAATTTGCAATATTGCAAAGTCTCGATGGACACAAGTCGCACAGGCAGGATGGCTGGGTGGGGGTCTAATACAATACCTTCCACTTTGAAAGACGCGAGCAGAGTTAAAGAGAGGAGACAAGGAAGAAGAGAGAGGAAGAGCAGGAACTTGTGAGCAAACAGAAAAGATGGCAACAAGGAGAAACCAGTGCAGAAGACAGAGATGAGAGGCCTGAAATCAGCTGGACAGGAACCATTAAAGTCAAAGTGGGCGGGATGAAACGTGATGGGTGACAGTCTCTGCGTGTGTACATACATCTCCGTTCATCAGTTTGCAGTCATCCTCCATCTCGTCTGCGCTGTCTTCGTCTGACACATCTCCCTCCTCTGCGTTCTCGTCGATGTTCGGTGGCAGTTTCTTCCCCTGGTGGACACACACACACACATACAGAATCATTCAAACAAATACTTGCATCAGTCCTTTAAAGAAGATGGACATAATTGGAAACGTGTTGGTGAAAGAGCAGCACTGGCCTGTGCTCTTCACAGAGCAGGAGGAAGAAAACCACTATCTCAGAGGTTAGTGCATAATTCAACAAGGCAAAAAGTGGATTTGGTTTTAAGTTTAATGGTCGTGTCTGACATCAGCGTCCATCTGCACAGAAACATCTTAACACATTAGTTTCACTCATTTGTAGGTCAAGAAGAGAAGATTGAATCTTGTCCCATTCCTTCACAAGAGCCGTGCAGATTTCACTGATCTTCCCAGGGACAGAACCACACATGAGGACCCAAAGGTTCCAAGAAGGTCCTACAGATGATCATCAGGGCTCATGTCTGGTGATCACGCCAGGTCACAGGACAACGGCTGGCCAACAGCCCATCCTACTACTGAACACAACTACACGACCACCACGTTACATGATCAGCCAACATCAACAGCCATTTTAGGTTCCACAGCTTCCAAGTGATATGATCAATGGGAACTTAGGAGCAACATAATAGAATTCTTCTGTTATTGACAGAGTAGAGTGGAGAGGCTCCTTGGCATCACATGAGTACTCAGAGTGTAGATCTCTGCCAACAGAGCCTTATTTTTGCTCGGTTTTAGTTTGTTTGTTGCCCCGTGATACACCTGTTCACCGAGTCCTCTTTACTTTTTGTGAAAAGGTGCACAGAAAAACATGCTCAAACAAGAACATGACATCCATGGTGGCGGCAATGAGAAGAAAAGCGGCGCCTGCTCTCACATTTGTATCACACTGCTCAGGAATGAAAACAAGGCTCAGACTGAAGATCCTGGAGCTAAAGACAAAGTCTGACGGAGGACTGTTTACAGAACCTGTTGCATCTTCGACAAGAGAATGAAGATGACAATGCACAATTCCGTCCGACGGCTAATGAAAACATTGAGCTGCAACATAAAAAAAACAGATGAATTGACCCAGTGGCAGCTGGGTCCTTTGATGGACATGTCGTTCAGATCCAGAGGGTAGAATGCCTTCACAGGTTGGTGTACGTTGGTGTTGGGGCAGCAGCTCTTCCACACCGGTGCCATCGCTAACAGCGACTGACGCGCAGGTCGGGATGCCGGCACAGCAGCTGGTACAGCAGCTGGCAGAGCAGCATGTCATAAACTGGCACCGTGCCGTTGTTTGAATGAAAGCACCTGGTGTCAATAAAACCGCATTAACCTCCAAACTCTGCCAGCGGGGGACATTTCATGACATTTCACAGATAACATCAAGATGTCTGCCTCTGCTGCCAACTACAACAGATGTTTAGCACTGAGCCTTCGAAGCTGTAGCTTTGGGTTTCGGGTCATTGTTGATGCTCTGGGTCCAGTTCTGCCCAAGGTAAAAGGCGAAGGCTGTAGGTTCTGAGATGACGACTCAGCATGTTTGAGAGACTCAACCCGAGTCTTTTTAGAGGTTTTGCTGAAGGTGGAGCCCTGTGGGGCCTCATTGGCCCAAGAATCTTCTCAAAGAACAAGTTTTGAGGATTCCATCTTCATGGATATTCACATCACCAACTCAAGAAATCATATATTTACATAATTCAGCTAAAAAAGCCATTTCAGTGAAAATCTTCTCTGACTTTGAGAATCTCCTACAGCGACTCAACGTTATTATGATCAAACAATCAAATCAGAGGTATAAATGTGTTAGAACCTTCCGACACTGTTGTGTTTGTACCTTGACTAGGATCTTGCCCTTCAGGGTTTCTGGTGACGGCAGCCGTGCAGAATCACCAGGTTTGATGCTGGAAACATCCAGTTTGTCGCCCAGAATATCAATCAGGTACACGGCCATCTTCTTCTGCTGGGGGACGCTGCAGTGGTTCTCGATGGACAGGATGACTGGGTAGCTGCAAGAGATGAGACAATCACACACAAGAAATTGGAGATGGTTTGTTTCTGTTTGTGGGGTCTCTGGAGCTAAAACCTGGAGTAAAACCCGTGGGACAGGACTGAGAAACACATCAATAAATGTATGTTTGTGGTCTACACTTTACCTGGCAGGGACAGTTCTCCTAATGGGCACATGGATGAACGTCAGTGCTCAAAGACGACCATTCCTAATGCACATGATTCTGTCCGGGACTCTTCACATGACAGATAGAAGCTTTTCTTTCTGACTTTGTCTGAGCTTGTTTTCATTTAAGGTCCTGGAAAATGCGATCTCTCTTTGATGTTGAATGCAGCCAAATTCCTGTCGGCTCCTTTCCTAGCCAATCATCTGCTGAACACTGTAGCCACAATTACGTTTTCCAAAACACAGGAAGGGAGAACATTCGTGCAAAGTATTTCTTCTTCATTTTATTTGAAGAGCCGCATGCTAAAAATAGAACTTTCCTCTGCATCCTCCAGACCGTGCATATCGAAGGGATTATCACTTACTGATGCAGCCTGAGTGAGGAGGAGGAGGAGGAGGAGGAGGGTGATGGTGTTTATACTCCATATACCGTATGATTTTACCCTTTTCAGTAGGTTTGGTCTGTGTTGTTTAGCTACAGATGTTAAGAAATCAAAGCATGACCCTGATGCTTCTGTGGAATGATGGATGACTGAATAGAGTGACAATTGCAACACTAAAGTAATTTGCCCGTCACATTCATCCAAACTCAGCCTGGCAGAACGCCCAAAGGAGATTGGGGGTTGTGTTCGACACCTGACATTATACACAGACCTTGAAGAAATCTGCTGTTCAGGAGTACACAATCTCCTATTTCACCCTAATCCTTATTATATTGTTTGCAATTTTGCAACATTAGAAATTTAAAAATGTAGAAATGGATGATAAACTCCTGATGGTGCTTCTGTTTAAAAAGTCAGTCGTCTTATTGATTTGAATGAGGGCAGTCAGTGTGGGTGTCAATGCAGAGAGCTTGAGCCAAACAGCACAATGGACCAGTTCAAGACACAAACAGTTCACATATACTCAGCTGATTTCAGTCGCATGCCCTGTCTGCGTCACTGTCACCGGGTGCATTCACTGTCATCGATGTAAACAATGTGTCACCATAACAAAGAATGGAAACATCTGAGCCATTTTTCAGACAGAAAATTAATCCTGTGATCTTGTCTTAGCTGCCAACACTCATGCTGCTTTTCTCTTCTGCTGATGATACATTCTACCGATGTGATCAACTGTCTGATTTACTCTGAGAACGCTTCAAATGATTGGACCTGCTGTATAAGATTTGAAATATTTCTTGTCTTGCTACTTCACTGGAGAAAATCATAATGGTATAAAAACACATATTCTTTGTTGAGCAGTCAGACTACGATGCAATTTTTCAGATGCACAATTTTGAATAATTGTGCGTGTGACAAGCACAGAATGTTTAAGATATTCAGACTGTCCTAATATTTATTAACAATTAAAAAACAGATTTGCTTTTATTGTATTTTACTAGTATAATTCATTTTAATTTAATTTTAATTTAATTGTATTCTATTTCACTTAATTATTTTTATTTGTATTTTAAATTACTTTTTACAGGGTGACTACTTTGTAATATTATTGTTTAATTATTTCTGCTTGTTATAATGAATGAATAGTGTTTCAAAACTGCCATCCAGGCTTACATATAGTCTATAGTCTGTCCCTGTCCTGTCGGATGTTCTGTCATTGTGCATCATCCAGGTGGCAGAAAACTTTGAAGTGCTATCAAGCAACTGAGTTAACAATAAGCCTCCACACAACTAAAAAAGGCCCAAGATTCATCATACTTTTCAGTCAAAAAAGCTCCCAAAGGACTCTTGAGATGAGAAAAGTGATCTGTGTCTGGTGGCTACTTGATGGTGAGCAGAAAATGTGCATTTAAATGTGTGTTTAGTTTGGAGCAGGAACCAAAACTTAAACGACTGTGAGAGTGAATTCAAACTGTCCACTAGATAAAGCCTAAATTATAATTTTAGAGTTTATGGTCATGCTGTCTTAATGGACAGTGAGTATTATTGTATTCAACTGGACTCAATGTATCCTACAATGTACCATGAAAAGTAGTTTACTGACGGTGAAGAGATAAGTCCCATCACACATTGTGTTTGGCGATAACTGGCGCTGAGACGGAGCTGAGCTTTACATATGGAGTAATGTTCCGATGTACGTCGGAGGACTGCCTAGTCCCGCTATTCTGCAGCTAGCAATGCTAGCTATTGTTAGCTGACTGTTAGTTTTCCATTAAATACGCATTGTGATATCGCAAATGAAATTAAGTATTTACACTATTATTCTAGGTGTCCAGTGATTGGTTTATGGCAGCTACGATGTAAATATCTGCAACTGCGTCATGTCCGAAAAAAAGCGTCACACTATTCTGGCACAAATCACAGCTAGCGCCGCTCGCTAATATTAGCTGACCGCTTGTCCTTGTTCAAATACCAGTTTCGATACATTAAAGTAAATACAATGAAAAAGTGTTTTTTGTTTTTTCTAATTTTTTCTCTATTTAAGCGTTAATTACTCAATGGATGGACTCTCATATATATATATATATAATTTGCCTTTTCCAGTTGAGGATAATCCGGAGCGTGTCGAACCAGGAACGTCTGTTTCACAAAGACCAATCAGTGTCTCATCTCAGTGATTGGAATGGTTGTGAAGAGAACCACTGGCTTCACGCCGCGCAGCTGCCAGATTGCTACTGCCGCTGTCATCCAATCAGCCACAGTCGCTCCCATGTGCTGACGACAAGCATTTAGCTTGTGACACACGTCCAGAAAAACTGCCTCCAGACCTGCTTTGCAGTTTTTGTGTGTGTGTAAGCGGAGCCTGCAGCTGGGATCTGTGAAACTACTCAACGGAAACCAATTGAGAATATGTCAAATATCACTCTGCCAAGACTTGTCTCTGGGTCAGAGCTCAGAAACGAACACCAAGAAGCTCATTTGTCAGTTTCTAGATGGTCACTCCTCACATCCTGATCACCTCACATGCCATTAACCACCAATGATTATCGACACAATACCTCCAGCGATTATTGGAATATTGTGATATTTGTGTGCCGATCAATACAGGAACAGTAAATATTGCAACGTTTTATTATTATTTTTGGATTTTATTTGATGAAGCAGCTGTGTGACTGTTTCTGTAAAATAATAATAAAATGAATTGCTTCCATTTCTATCAACACTTAAACAGTCTGCCAGATTACACATCTGCATACCTCAGGTATTCGATCCTTTTTAGACAAAGTAAATGTCAAGTAAATGAGTGTGTGAGTGTGTGAGTGTGAGTGTGTTTAAAGCTACCTGTTCTTGACAAAGGCGTACTTGTTGATGGTCTCAATGACGTCTTTGAAGAGGATCTTGGAAGTCAGCGTGTAGCCATGGTGAACGATGGGCTCGCCGTCCTGACCATCCCAGCAGTCCACTGCGGACAAGAGACAGTCGTTTGCATCCTCACTGACGATCGCCTTTGCCCTTTGAGTGTTACTTTGGCCACTGTTATATATTTATGAGACTTGAAGCTCCTCATTATCCTCATTTGTTCATTAAAAGGACTTCAGTCACATTATGTCATAAACAAATGAACCATAAACCTGATCCAAACCCTAACCTGTGAAGTACAAAGCAAAATACTCTTCTCAGCTGTACGTTCTTTGGCAGGTAAAGAAGTTGTCAGTATGTGACTCAACAGTTCCGCTTCATGTGCCAGGAATTGTGTGGAGAAGACAAAGGGCTCGTCTCTCACGGGAGGACGACAAGACAGGAAGAGCTGCTGACAAGGAATGAGGTCTTCATCATCAGTACTGTCAGTACTCATCAGTAATGTTATTTTCCTGATGGAAACAATGTGTAGTCAAATATTTTGCTTTTTTTAAAGCACAAAACTTGCTTAGATTCAGCAAACCGTCAAGGTCTTTAGCATGTTAAGGTGTGGAGACAGTTGTTCTGCTTTCACACAGCTTCATCTGCAGCCCCAAAGGCAGTCAAAGTCCAAAATTCAACATCTGCAAAGACACAGCTGGGGAGAACGAGGAGTTCCATATCTGCATTTACTGTAGAGTCAGCACATGACCAAGCTTCTTACATCGCTCCAATCCACCGACGGAGGTCAACATTATGGTTGCAGAAGAAGAATCTCTAAATGGAAGCATACAGCTTTCATCCAACGACGAGTCCGGCTGACCTTTGTCAAAGCCGACTAGTTTATGTACAGATGACAGCTGCACAGAACTCAGCCCACTCCGACTCCTGTTAGCCTCCACCCGCAGACAAAGATAGTAAAGGAGTGGGTGGTGACCTTTTTGCAGAAGGTAACGTCAGGCAGCCATGAGCACATACCTGTCTTTCTCCTTAAATTTACAGCAGGCAAACAAAGGCTGACTGCTTGTATCCTAAATCCACCACTGACCCTGGTTCAGACTCACAAACTAGTGTTTCTCATATACAGATGATCTGGTCTTTCCTGCACATTTGCTGAAAATGTTGCCAGAAGCAGAAAGAAGAATTTTAACAAAATTCATTTACTTTCACCAAGAAGTAATAAAAGAATTCAATCGACCCTGCTGAGAAGACCTCATCTGGACTTTCCAGCTGCATCACATCTAGTCACAATATATACAACACAATATATTTTTTTTAAATTGAATTTAAAGAATATATAGTACAGAATATATAGTACCGATTTAACATGCCAGTATTAAAGTTTGAATACCTGTACAGGTTTGTTACAGTGAATACTAACTACTTCAGCTAATTTTTGTTTTTTCACTGTGTAAGTTCTCTACCGTATGTTTACTTTCCTTGCTTGGCTGGAGCTGTTGTAACAAAAAAACTTCTGATTCTGATCTGATTCTGAGTCCACTCTATATGCGTTCCGATTGTATTCATTAAGTCAGGTGACCACCGTGTGTGACTAATGTGAAATTAGACCAAGAACGTCCTTCCTGGAGGCATATATTGTGTTTTCTAACCAACTATGTCAAGATGAAACTCACCCAGAAATGACATCATTACGTGACTTACCATCTTGGAATTATCTTGCATGTAGAACAATCTGTTCTACATGGGTCATTACTGTAAAAAAAAAAGTAGTCCAAGTGCATCGTGTACCTTCGACGCAGCGACAGCCGGCCTGCAGCACCCAGGCATACATGTCCACCCTGGACTGGGACATCAGCTGGTCCCCCATCAGGTAGGTGTTGTGGGAGGAAGCGATGAAGTAGTCGCACAGTGGCTGGTTCATGTCGTGATTCACAGTATAGTGCTCTGGGTTGAAGATGTCCCCTGCTGGGCTGCGCATGTAATTTGTAAAACCTGGTAGAAAATGAATCAAAGTGATGTTTCAGAGGTGAGACGTACTTTGTTATCGTACTTATATCTGTATTTTTGAGTCCTTACATCAAGAAAAAACACAAAGCCATGATGTGAAAGAATGACGATAACTCACCATCAATACCCAGAACGCTTTGCTTTTGGTTTTCGGAGCACGGCTCAAATTTGTTGATAATTTCCAAACAGTAGTCCTTGCTCACTTTGGTCATCTAGAAAGTAAAAGAATTCCTGTCAAACACACTGAAAAATCAACAACTCAAGTTTGTTTTTTTTTTTGTGTGAGACATTTTTAAATAAGGGACAATAATTGAAAATGATCATGCGAAGAACAGAAGCTCCTACATGTTTTTTCTCCCTCAGTCTCGGCTGTGTGATCCAATTTTCTGTTTGACTGCCACATTTTAAAGCTGTATTGATTACGTGTGTGTGTGTGTGTGTGTGTGACTCTGTTGAAGTTGAAAAATTTCCAGCTCACATTATTACAAAGCCTAATGGTCTAAAATTAGGTTAAATCATCATAATCCTGAATGAGAGAAGGCTCGAGGAAAGAAGTAGAGAAAATCCAGCTGTGCACTGAGCAGAGGTTTGTCCCTGTGGACCGACAACAAACTGGGGCACTTCAGACGACAAACTCTTCCAGGTGTTGGTTGGCATCTCACCACACTCACAACTGCAGTTTTGTATCAAAATAAAACACATCAAGTAGACATCAGATCAAATGTCAACCCTAGGCCTTTTAGGACTGTTTTTATGATAAAGGATTTATGGTCTGTCTGATAAGAGATTGAAGTCTTATTATTGGATATTCAGTATCTATTATGGGTCTCTTGTTTTTTAACCAAAACACTGCAAAAAACAACAGTGCAATAACCCCCATGACCTCACACACTGTTTACAGATTCCTATCAATAGCAAAGTGCTAATAATCTGATCATTTTATTAGTGTTTTTACGATCTTATTATTTATGTATTATAAATATATTGTGGGTTAAAATCCTTATCAGATTATTTTTGTGTATTCATTTGTATGGTGTTTAGGTCTAGTAGATATTATATATGAAAGGCTTGAAGGTGCTGAAACCAATTTAATAAAATACACACACACACATACATATATATAGTGTGTGTATGAATGATTGTCCTCCACTTTTCAAACAACACAGCATCTGAGGCACAAACGACACTGATCAGACACACACCAAAGTTTGCTGTTAACGATAAAACCACTTTACGATACTTAAAAAAAAAAACTTGTCAAAAGGACATGAGAAATCTGATTTGCAGTATCAGACCTAAAAGCTGATGCCTCGCTACCAATCTGCCCTCTCCCTTCCAAAATGTTCCCTTCTGCCTGTTCAAAAAGCCTAATGGGTTTTAGATTTTATCATTAAAAAGGAAAAAAAGGCAGCTTAACAGAAGCAGAACAGAACTGGTGCAAGAGTTTTGAAATAACGCGTGCACCTTCTGTTCGGTCTCCAGGAAGCGGACCAGGTCGTCTGTGTCCAGGTGGTCTTTGTGGTTGCTGTAGGTGAGCATGAGGAGGTACAGGTCCCTGCGCGTCGACATCATCTTGTAGAAGGAGCAGAACTCTTCAAAGTCCAACGTGCCCTGGTTGTCGTCTGTGTCCGCCTCCTACAGGTGACAAAGACTTGGCTTTAGCTTCCTGTGTGTTGGACAAAGGGGTCAGCAGCACGACGAGTGGAAGACAGAGATGGTAATTGATACCTGGCAAAGTCGACAAAGCACTTCAACAGCACCCCCCCACCACCCTCCACACACACACACACACAGACTGCAGGTGAGTCACTGAGTGTCCTCAACACACGTCCGGTATCCGAAGGAGGTCGTACACATGGATGAATGATTGGTACTTTGACAGAAAAGCAAATATAGATTTAATAGGTTTTTTTTTCCAGTTTGTCTTTGTTGTTGTTGTCGTCTTCTTCTTTTCTACCGGGGACTAACAGGCAGGTACGTCCTGCAGCTGCAGCGTCGTGTGTGTATCATGTGCGGAGGAATGGGCTCCTGCTTTCGTCCCTGGAGACGTTTTCTTGAGAGCAGCACACTGCTCCATCTCCCTTCTCCTTCCTGGCTCCATCACAGAGATGGCAGGTGCTTTTTCCCTGGATGTTGATTTTGTTCCCAATTCATTCAAAAACGTAATTACTGGTCCTCCTCCAGCTGCTTTTGTTATTTGATTCAACAATGGAATTCAGCCTTTTTGTTTAACACTCTGAAGATAATACAAGTGAAATAATAGAAAATAATTCTTTATTTTCAAACTTATTTTCCATGTATACAATACAATATAAGTCGGGTTGGTTAATTATGAAATATTTGTATTCCTAGGGAGAGTCAGGGAGGAGCAAATATCCTGCACAACTTCTTAGATTTGTTCCTTGGCGGATTAAAGTATATTTTACATTGCTTACAATTGTGAGTACTGATGACTGACAATGTTTGTACAGGAGGTTGAACAGACTACTTCAAGTGTTGAAACCTAAAAAGTCCTTCTACTGTTATAATTATCATTGCTGCTATTAGCGATACATCTTTTGTTTTAGATTGCAGCCGACAGAGGAACATCTGTGTGTCCATCACATCCCTTCGCTGCAGAAAAAACTAGAATTGTTGTTTCAGACTGGCTCAGCTCCTCAAATGTGACAACCAACTCAGAAATGTGTCACCTCTTCATGAGCAAGCTGATTTACAGCAGGTTTACGCTTTTAATGAGAAACTTTGATGGGGAAAAAAGCAAAGACCATCCCCGAGTCGGTTCCTCTTTTTCAATTATCATTAGTTTAGTTGTGCAGGTAAATGAGGTCACTGACTATCATAATCACCTTTTGTTCAGGATTTATCGGGTTCTTTGTTTGTATTTATACTAAACAAAGAAGAAATAAGGATTATTATTATTATTAAAGCATATTATTATCATTATTTCTATTAGACAAGACTATTCTATTAGACAATTTCCATTAGACAAGAAATCAAGATATTTTTATCATTATTATTATTGTTATTATACTATAATATAAAATCCATATACAGTATATCTCAGCTGATACAAACTTTTCTCAGATTATGATTAGAGGTCAGAATGCTAGGATGTTTATCCTCAACATGTGAAGGAAATGCGATCAGATAATCAGATAGTGAGAGATCAGTTGTCAGAGACAAACTGGGAGAGAGATAAACTCCACAGGTGCTTCACTGGAACTAGGTTAAGCCAAGAACTGTCAACAGAGGATCTTCATGAACGTACGACCACACAATCAGGGCCAGATTGGTCCCTTGTGTGTCTTCTTGGCATTACACCAGCGGCCATCTGCGTCCCTGTGGTGCCATATGGGAGAAGCGGCCAGTCAACAGGTCTGTGGGATTAGTCCAGAAAGCCAGCGAGCTGCTCTGTGAGTGCAAAGCTACAAAACGCTGCACCTGGCACGGCAGCATGCTGATCCCTCTGCTGAGGAAGAGTGTTAGCGACTGAGCTGTGTGTCAGCCAACATCTGCAAGGGGAAGGTCGCTATGTCTCGACTGCTCATTCACAATCTGCCAGAGGTACAGAGGTGTTGGTACAGGTAGATGTAGTGAAGTTTAGACACCTAGAATCCATAATATTCCTGAAGGGGGCTTTCACACGTAAATGTCTGGACCAAGGTTGGTGTTTTTACTCCACTGTTTATATTTGCGTCATGCCCAGTATGGACCCTAGTTCAGTTATCTTGGATTCAGCTGAATGTCCTGGTCATGGGGAAGACTTATCGTCGCTAGTAGGAAAGGAGAAGATGAATGCTAGCTATGCTGAGGACCACGGCTCCACACCGGGAGAGACCAAGAGAGTCTTGTGTTTCCTTACAGTATTTCTTCGTTGTGTGCATGCTGACGACCGGAAAAAAACTGTTGAAGGACGGAAAGTCCAGACTATTGAAAATAAAAAAAAAAAAAAAGCTTTCACACTGCAAAAGTCCAAACTGTGGTTCGGTTTGGCCCAGACCGAGACCACTGCTTTTGGTTGGACCAAACTTTGGTTCTTTGGTCCAGATCAAGTTCCAGGGGAGCATCCACATCTGTACATTTGGTTCAGATCAGTTAGAAAAGTCTGAAAGTGTGGACCAAACAAGGTCGATGTGAAAGCCCCCAAACACTCTGCTTGCACTGTGGACCTAGCATTACAGCCGTTGAATAATCACCCAATGCTGAGTGTCAGATGTCTCTTAGCCGAATCCTTGTCTAACTCTGTGTAAAATAACCAGATAATATCACCATGACAACCTACAACTCAACCCTCCCAGCTTGGCCACAAATACCAAAAGGTGAAATAATGTAGATGATGAAAAGAACATGACAAGACAACCATAGAACAACCAGTTTGTCTCTCTGCTGAATCATTGTCTCACCCACTAAACCCCATTGGTGAAACAGACCGGGCAGATGAAGTGAGAGAAGTTGAGGAGAACAGATGAGGAATGGCAGATGAGGTCACTGTACCTTGAACATCTGTTTGACTTTCTGTCGGGGCAGGTTGACGTTAAGTTTGTGTAGGAGTTGTAGGACCTCGCTGATGCTTAAGCTGCCGTCCCCGTTCTTGTCGGCCTCAGTGAAGGTCTGTTTCAGCCATGTGATGACAAGGTGGGTTAAGGATCGTTAGTTTGAGAGTTTTGCGTCTCCTGAGACCTTTACCATCACGTCGTTGGCAGAAGATGACTGGATAACCCTG
The DNA here is from genome assembly GCA_901007665.1 of Aeoliscus strigatus. Classification (NCBI taxonomy): domain Eukaryota; kingdom Metazoa; phylum Chordata; class Actinopteri; order Syngnathiformes; family Centriscidae; genus Aeoliscus; species Aeoliscus strigatus. The sequence continues at coordinate 5,547 of CAAKHB010005839.1, read as the reverse complement.
GAATGGTAAACCTGTACAGTATACCTGAAGCAGACCATACAAAAAGCTACATAAGATAAAGGATATTGGTCTCGGGTGCGCTGCCGTTTGGCCAGACTGTCCTCGTCACTGATGCCGGCCATCAGGTACTTGAGGCCTGTGATCCAGGTCCGTGCCTCTTCGCCAGTGCCAGACACCAGGTCCAAGGACTCCATGTGCTCTCCATAGTACAGACTGAAGCAGCAATTGGGATCGAAGCTGCCCTCTGCATAGCGCTGGAAGATTTCAGACTGTTTCCCTTCACAAACTTCTCGGATGGAGTCTATGGAGACTGTTGGAGGAAACGGTAAGTATGTAAACTTGTCCTGAGGCCTGTGGACTCCAAAGAAGACAGAAACTTATTAAAACCAACATGTCACTACAGTGGAACCTGCAGTGACATGTTGGTTTTGGAAAGGGACATATGTGATCATTCATTAGCTTGCCCAGACCTGTTTTGGGTCTATCTGATGTAGATGGGTTCAGGGCCATTTCCAGAGTCTGTGGGTGGGGCTTCACAGGATCACGACAGTGGTGACATACACAACAAAGATGGCTGCTGCTAATGACAAATGGTGGTTTCAATCGTCTCTAGTGTCATCAAGAAACGTGTTGGACGTTTCTTTCAAAGACCAAAGGATCATTGCCATCTCTTAATGAAACTCATCCACTCTCCTCCAAAACAAACTCCCCCATCGACTCGTTTCTCTGATAACACCAACTTGTCCATTGCTCTGATTGGTCGTCGTGCTCCAATAGCGTGCAGTGGTATTTTGATCTGCTCCAGTCGGAGCCGCCCCTCCAACGTGGGTCTGGTTCAGGCTAAGATACCAGGGGTCCGCTCTAGAAAGCAGGTGTAGTATACGTTGGGTTTGTTCATCCCAATATGATGACAACAAGGGATTTCAGTTCAATTTTCAAGCGGAAGCAAAGCAAAGTTTAATTTTAGTTCATCAGATGAAGAAAGTTTTCACTAAACCTGCTTGCAGACCTTGAAAAAAGTCTCTCTCTCTCTCCCATTCAGTTTCATGCTGTGCTCCATGGATGAAACATTATTTACCTCCTCACTCATTCATTATTCAGTGATATACTTGTACACTATCCTCCCTGAGAAAGTGTCAGCATTTTCACACATCAGCTTTACTGAACTGACACATAGTACAAATACATCAACAACCTGACAGGATGCTGCTGCGTACTGCTTCCTCCCATGTGACTGGCAGGACTCTTCACATAAACCCTGCAGGTGGATCTATGACTGCACATGTGCCTTTCCTGGCTTGCAGCCCATCTATAAATTATGCAGGGCGACATGGAGGACATGTGGGAGATGAGGTGATTTTGATGAGGAGGAGCAGCAGCAGCAGCAACAGCCGCAGAAGAGCTGGAGGATGGTGTCAGTGGGTTGGAGAGCAGCCAGGGGGCCTCTGTCGACCCTCTCACCTGTGCTCAACTGCCTCTATCAGCTTAGATTATCCTGCATGTACGAATCGATTATTAACAGCTAAAACCCAGTAAAATGATTTTTTTTTTTAAAATGAACATTATTGGCAGTATTGATCCACTGTTTGTGGTATTAAACTGACAAAATAATTTTTCCACCAGATACCCGAATACTTATTATATTATGTGTTTGTTTTGTCTCGTTTTAAATGAAAATAAAACAAAACAAATGGGTGACAAACATGTTTGGATTCTGTCAGTTACGGCATGTGTTACTGTCATTACATATTACATATTCATGTGATGCTCAAACTTTTTCGAATGTACTTCCGAATATGTTCAAAGAAAAAGATACAGAAAGGTATGGGTTGTTTTTTTTCTGAAATACATTTGTTTCATCACATGTCAGTTTGTGGCGCGCGCACGCGTGTGTATGTGTCTAAGCCCTCGCTCGGCAAGATTAAAGCTGATGAATAATAAAGTCGACTTAAGAAGCTTATTAAAAGCAGGGTTACGGGGGAGGGGGGGGGGGGGGGGGGGGGGCAAGGAAATGAGCCCCCATGAGGAGCCTGACCACACTGAATGCGGCTAAGAAATCATTTTTTCTCTGCATTATTTCTTTTCGATTGTTTTATTGACAAATGCCCTTTCAACATGGCTG